>QFFB01004230.1:0-10551 GCA_003316465.1 Ramaria cf. rubripermanens
CAGGGGGCTCATCTCCAGTCTGACTTAGAAATTTACCCAGCGTCATGGCAGGCGCATTCGGCTTGTACCAGGTCTGAGATTATACTTTTCAATGCGTTGTTTTGACGGTGCTTTTGTTTACAGTTACTAAATCAACGCGAGAGTCGGACTTACTCGGACTTTCATTTGTAATCCAGTTGCAAGCGGAGCTTGCAAAGAATACAAGGTGGAGCAAGTTGCCCTTGTCGACAAATGTCCACCGGGCCCTCTTTCGCCCAGTGTTTCACATCATATCAAGCCTGGTGAGTTACCCGCCGCGTGGTGTATACACTGCAGACAAGTCTCGACACGGCAGAAGAGCTTGCCTATTGCTTTCTTGCCTCCAGAGGTTGCCGTCACTTCGTTTCCATGAGTATCCTTCTATGGATTGAAATAGTACCCCAGGCTCTTTATAAGTACAGTCTCGTTTTCCTCACTCTCACATCCCCACACCGATACCTGCCAGTTCAGAAGTATCATCCTCTCCCTGTTTCGTGTGACTATTCTGCATAGGTCTTATTAGTGTCCTGGGTAGGCGCGTTGGTGCAGTGGCAGTACGTCTCTTGCCTAACCGAGCAAGAAGGCTGAGTAAGATTCACAGCTAATGTTGGTCATCGGCAGACGACCACTGCTACTTGTACCGCAGAACAATGGGTCAGTGCGTACAATTCGGAATGCAAATTGTTACTCATCGCATTCCGCTTTTTTCGTAGACTTTTAATGAAGAACAGCAGAGCCCCTGCTTTGGTGAGTGGCGTTTATGTTTATGTACATGTATACCAAGCCGACCTTCATTCCCATAGTGGCCTCCTCTCTGCTTGCTGTGTGCAATTGCGGCAGTATGTCCTGTATCAACTTGGAGTGCCAACTGTACATGAAGTAACATCCACAATTCGAGGTGTGTCCAACGTATCACTTCCGCAATTAGGGATTTATAGTTAAATATAATAGCTTTCCACTCACAATGCCACCTGGGCTCACCGTTCCTGCATGGGCCAATCTTGATGTTACTGTACGTCAAACATCGTCCTTCATTTACATGTCTCTGACATGTTCTCAGGCAAGTAACAACTGGGACATTAATGCTGCCATGAATAATCGTAAGTCATAGCACACCGTTTCAATCCTCTGAACCATTCAGCCTTCTACTTCGGTACTAATCTGCGCCTAGATGCTGCCTATCTTTCCGCTGACCTCACTTCGGCTGGCTTCTCCTCACAATGTTCATCTAATGTCTACGCAATAGCCGGTGGCGTACTTGGCGCTTTCGTCGGTCTGGTACTCCTTGGACTCACGGCGGTGTTCCTGTACCGCCTGTACCGCAAACGTAAAAACTCGTGAATACCACCCTTGGATTTGTTATCTAATGGAGGGAGCCTTTATCCAATGATCACGAGGCGATCGTCACCCGTGATATCATTATACCCGAAAGGATTGCCAGTCGTGGGTATGGAACGTCACGGGCAACCCTACAAACTAAGACGCTACGTGTGTCTCTCCCGGTGCATCACATTACGACCAGTGCATTACATCTCAACTATGTTTGTTTCTTATTTAGAACCCTGATGATCCGTCAACATACCCCGTGTCGCCTCCACTGTCATTAACCAGGCGCATGGGCGCAGTGGAACATAAGAGAGTACCCGAACTGTGAAGGATTCGCTAATAGTCTCCCATATGCTGCTAATATCTTCAATATGGAGATGAAAGCAGAGTCCACCGGATCATACGAAGAGTTGCACAGATATTAGTCTTAATAGGCATGTATTGAGCTCGTGAGGCGCGGCTGACTATTTCTAGGTGATTAGGACTAGAAGGATAACGAGGGGCACAGCAGCATGCGACATTCGAGATGACGATGAATAGTCCAGATGGAGCTCGCACCTACGACCTGATGCTCACAAATACAGGGGCACAACAGGAGACTCGTCCATCTAATTGGCACGTGAATGAGGTGTACTGGTAGTCGGAGATGTCATATATCGTCGGTATACAGCTTGTATAGTCTTACTACACATGGCGATGCGCCAATGATTAAAAATGGCTTGCTTGAAGCAACGCGGGCAAAATTCGAACTGCATCTCAGGCTGTACCAGTAACCGACCGTAGAAGCAAATTGCCAATACATCCGCTGTATGGTCATGCAAACTCCAAGCTCCTTCTGGAAAAACTGAAAATCTTTGCGTCAAGTCTGTGTTGGAGAATGTGCAGGCGGCACTGTTGCTGGCTATTGATGGTACGGGCTGAGGAATGCCAGGTGGACGTGTGATATTGTGGGGTGTGTTCATGAGCAGCCTTGGAGCTGATGCCGCAGGTTCTTATTGCTCAAAGCCCTCCACCAAAGTCGACAAATTTATCATCTCTTGGGAGCAGCGACGCAGATCCCTCGAATGAGAATGTACCGTGCGTTCTTGGTCTCATCTATCTTTTATTGCTTTTCGTTTTGTTCGTCCTGTTGGTAACAGCCTCCTACTCTTGACCCCCCGCCTGCTGATATTGACACCATACTAACACTAGCGTACCGACTTCCCATGTCTGAGACTTGTGCTGACCACTGACGTCCTGCCCTACCCTAAGTCTTGGGCAGAAGTGGGATAACCGGGAGTAAAACGAGGACTGAGACTCAGATTGGGATGATGAGACCTTAGGTTGAGGCTGGGATTACAAAAACTTAGGTTGAGACCGGGACGACGAGGGCTTGGGGTGGGACTGGGAGGACGAGCTAGAACTGGGACTGGGACGACTCAGTGCTAAGTGCTCAGACTGGGACTCAGTACAGGATTCAGTACCCACGGCCAATATTCAGTATCAGTACTCAGCTGAGTGCTCGGTTCTCACGCGAACAGCTTAGACAATGGCGCCAGAATCTGTCAGACAAGGAGCGAAGAGCATGAGGACGAGGGAAAGCCGAGGACAGTGACTCAGTAGTCACCTTGACCATGTATCAAGATCATTCCACCTGTCAGGAGTGCCTGTCGCCGAATTGAAAACTTGGCATGCGATACGGGTGCCTTCCTGACGGTGCTGCTTTGTGGATGTGCGAAGCACCGTTTGATCAGATGAGTGACCAGGGAATAATGAGGGCCAATCCCAAACCTTGCAGCTTTCACAGGAAGGATCTTGCGTAACAACCGTAACAACCGTAATTCAATGAATGATCCACACACCACGGGCTCGATACCCAGGAAGCGCCCCTGTACCAGACGCAGTGATGTGAAAACAAGAGTAAATCCTGACCAGTGTCATGGCGTCAAAAATTTTCTCAGTAAATTTCACATGTCACCTTGTATTATGTGGGTGACGGTCGCGTACCATCTCATCAGGCGAACGTGCCCTGTAACCACCAGACGACAGGGCGCGAGCGCACGTAAGAGACAGCATCGGTGACAACATTGCTTTTTGGGCGGGGTAATTGGGACGGATTTATCTGCGCATGGACATAGACAACCCGTTTCTAGCTGCGACCGGGAGATAGCATATAGGCCTCGGATTATATCAATATGCCAGTAAAAAGAGAGCCTATGATGTGACAGATCTATTTACCATGATAAGTCCTGACGAGTGTTGTAAACGCGGGGTGAATGACTGTCTTGTACGCAAGCAAAGGCGTCGAATATATGGCCCGTAGAGATGATGGAAGCCAGCTAAGGAGGAGCACATCCCCGAACTACAATTCCTGGTTGTTCCTAGGAACCAAAAGATCTAGAAGCATTAGCAAAGTGATCGACCCCCCTCTACTTGTTCTGCTGAATTACGGTCTGGTGGATGACAGGATGATATGCTTATATCCACATTTAGAATCAATATTTAGACTCGGTCGTGGTCTGCGAGTTCCCGTGAAGCCTCTCTCTTCTTGAGTAGACACCGTCATGTTCCGCTAGTTCCCGTCGGGGAGATCAGAGATACATCAGACAGTGTCTCAAAAAGTTCGAGTGCATATCGTCAAAGGAGGAGGGTCAGATTGCGTGGACCGGAAGGGGGTCCCCACTCTTCGTATCGACTCAAACTGTTGGGAGGGGGCATGCTATGATCTCACGATCCTTTGGCCAGATCATGATACAGCGAACGGGATCATAGAGAAGCATACGTCCATGGAGGAGGGAAATACAAGAACCAAATGGTAGAAGAACGGTATCATGGCGGCGTTTGAGATTTATGACCTTGCGGCCCTTGCGCCGCGCACTAATGTTATTAGGTTTCAAAAATCAGGTTATAAGTCGGGCGCGTGCCTCCCAGGCTCTATATCATTCTTCATGGGACAAACCCTTGTTACCTAAATCAAAGTCACAGTTGAACGGTTCAAGTGAGACAGCAGCATTCTTACAGAGAATTATGAACTCCGAAAGTCCGCTGAAATTTCTCTCATGACCAAGAACAACACTGCATCCTCGATATTCAGCTATGCAGAATACAAAAAACTCGAATGAAACGGTAATGATTAGGGAATGAATCCATGCGCCAATTTGATGCATGCTCGCTGTGTTTGCAGCGAGCACGGGAACCGCTCTCATGTGCCTCAGGCCATCTCTTCTGCAAAGAATGCGCGTACACCGACCTTGTACGTCTTATTTCACTTCCTTTAAGTAGCGGGATTGACTTCTCTGATTCAAGTGGCACAGAAGAAGAATATACGGCGACAGAAGGAACGTTTCGAGGCTTTACATCAAGAGGAGGAGGAGGTAAAGGAACGTGTTAAGGAAGCTGCTCGCCAGAGGGTGTTGCACAATTTTGAAAGGGGTCAACTAGGGTTAGGAATTGGGCATCATCTCAATAAGCACGCAAAAGACGGCGGCACAGATACCAATGAACGTGCGTCTGCTTGCCCTGTGTCCCTTTTTCTCGTGTATCTTTGACACCGGTTAAGCCAGGGAGACGAAACGAAAGTTTGATTTTGACCTCGACAAAGCCGAAGTCATGGCTCGTCAAGCCGAGGAAGCCGCGTTGAGGCAAATCGAACTTGAGCAGGCAGGTACTATTCTATTATATGCTTTCCTGCTCCTATATTACTGAACTTTCTCTTTGCTAGGCAGAAGCTCAGAAATCCAAGTTGCCTGACTTTTGGCTTCCGTCCTTGACGCCAACAGCGGGAGCTGGGCCCCCTTAAAAGGACGTCAAACTCACCATACTTTGTGGAGCAGGGACCCCTGCCCATCCCCTGACGTGAGATATCAGAAATTAGCCCCCTGATCTCGCTGACCTGTGGCTAATAGACTCAAAAACCTCATTGCCGTTTCATTTTCAGTCTTAGACAACGGCAATTCCGACGCAAAATCGGATGTCTCCAATCGCATCTGCCCTTCATGCAAGACGGGTCTTTCCAATAACCTTCTCTTCTGTCAGTCCAGGCCCCCTTAATGACTCTAGATTCAACTGAGGATTGACATTCATCTGCAGTAATGAAGCCTTGCTCCCATGTGGTCTGCAACACTTGTACTGACTCCCTAGTGAGGTCTGCTCATCAATGCGTTGTCTGTGATCACACGCACGAATGGAGACATCATAGAGCTTAAACGCGAAGGTATGTAACTCTCTTCCCTCTATGTGTACCTTCTGGCAGTTGATGTGCTATTGGATGTAGCGACTGGGTATGCAGGAGGAGGTATCGCTGAGACGAGCAAGAAAGGCGTCGCTTTTCAGGGATAGTGAGGTCCGGTGACCTGTGTATACCAGTGTGTATAATATGAACTGAAGTGTTCATCACAAGCATGGCCTTTTCAGTGTGACTGCTGACAGTACAGGCCTTTAAAGCAAACTCCGTTTACACGAACGCTGATATCGAAGTGTATGGAGCGCAAAACGCGACTTGTAATCCAGCGAAAATCAACCTCCCCCCACGACAGCTTGGACACCATACCTCCCAGTCCACATGACAGATAAATATAGCCATAACATCTGATGACCAAATTTGGGAAAGATACGTAAATGCCGGATTACGCATATAGCTCTGATGTTTGTATCTAGCCGGATGTGCATCAGATTTAAAAAAAATGGGTTCAATATTGCTCTGGGTAATGTCGTATGTCCTTTCCTGGTGCCCCAAACGTAAGGTTTTTGCTGAAAGAGGGGTGAATTTCGAGCAATGGCAAGTCTTTATGGGCATATCGGCGACAACCTTACAGTAACGGCTAGCACCCCAGGCTCTTGACTCATAATGAAAAAGGTCAATCGCTAGCCAAATGAAAAGGTGAAAATGCAAGGTATCTCACGCGATATTCAACAGGACCTAACCAACATAGAAGTTAATCCGACCTCTTTACTTGACGTCTCGAGTTATTCTCATGACGCAGTATCGCGTCTGAGCCGACAGGTGGAAATGAAGGCAGACAATGCACAGTGCACGAGTGATGAGGGACAAAGTACGACGGATGGCAAGAGGGATGATTGAGCAATGCAAGACATAGAGCCAGAAGACTCCCAAATTACCCCACCCCACTCCAAACCAAACTGTGACAAACCGATTGCGACTTTACACTGCGACAGCAGAAGCAAGCAACAGCTACACGTGTCCATGCAAGCATCAATGGCGATTGGTGATTGGATAGCCGAACCCAACCCATCTCTGAATTCTTCGGGTCCCTTTCCAAGGAACACTCGGAGCCTACAACCCTTGGGATGAGTACTTGAATACTTGATTAGTTCAAGGGTCGAGGTTGAGGTGCACGTGGATGGAATAGACAGCTGCGGGTGATGTAGGCAATGTAAGCGATGTTGAGAGATACAGACATTACGCTTAGAGGTAAGATCACAAGGAGAGATGGTTTGGCTTCGACACTCCATCCAAGCATTTAACCGCACAGCGCATGGTCCGGACAAAACATTGTGACAATATAAGGACTGCCGGTCCCTTGTGTGCGCGTATCTTCACCTCCAGACAGATGTTCCCAACTCACAAACGCAGCTCTTTGACGTAACTCAAGCAGTCACTCTGGGACAGAGACGAAATCGACCATTGTACTTCGATTTCAAAATTATAATCTCGCGCCGCTTGTGCATGAATACCCATTATTGGAAAACAATCTCCATGTTACACGTAGTAAGCGGTTGACAATTCAACAATCCATAGACGATGATACATTATGGTAAGAGCGAGAGCCCGAGTACGGTGACACTTTGGGAACCGAGGACATCATTCTCTGTGCTCGCATTTATATCTTCTGGCGGCAAGAGAAAAATAATGAGCCACTGCGCCGGCGTCACAAAAAGCGAAAGTATATATGCCCTGTGCTGACCGCAAGGTAAGAGGCGGAAGCACTTACTGTATTATCTTAAGTCCAGCCAGACGAGATACTATAGTGTCCACGAAAATCGTCCAAGTCGTCCTCGACCCCGAAACGACAAGGCGACTTTGTGCACGTCCATTTGATGTAATATCCTTGGCCATAGAAGTACCGAAAATGCCGAGGAACCATCCGTTCGAGACACAACACATTGTGAATTGGGAAGGCAGGCCTCTTAAGCAGTGTCGAAGAGACGGTCCAAATCGGTGATAGGGCCGGGGGAAAGGCGTTACAAGCAGAGGCTGATCGTCTTTGTGCTACATAGGGATGATTTTATCGCTATGGTGAGATATGAGATGTCTAAAGTTCTGGAACTTAAGTACGACACCAGTACTATTGTCACTTCTGAGGTCATGAGGATTAGAGACAGTACAGTGTGTTCAATGAACCCATCCGGAAACCAACATGAGACTGAGTAAAATTCAACCAACTTGATAATGAACACACGGCATTGCAGCGGTCAGCTTGCAGAAACCTTATAGTACGAGCATACTGAACTTGACTGCAGTAATGATGATAGTGTGATGCGAGAGATGGTACCACTCAATACGCCTTTGTAGCGCGGTGGCAGAGCATGAAGCAATAAGCAGAGGTAAATATTGGAGCAACTAGCGCAGACAGACCCAGTACTGTACAGTAGTTGTCTTCGGCAAAGACCGGGACAATCTTACAAAGGTATCACGTGACGGTGTGTGTTCATGCCCCTTGTCTTTCCATGCTCTCTCTATCAACGGCGACTCATGGCTTCGAATCTACTCTATGAGAACCTATGTACCTTGTTTCAATGTGCGTGCAGAATTGCCCACACGGCTGCCTCATACTCGTTCCTGAATTCCTGCCGGTCATACTGCAGTAGCGGCGTAATCGAACGAGCAAGCCCCGAGATCTGTTGATCTGTTGGACGGTCCTTTTTTACTTGACCTCGGCACTTTTCCATGTGCCGGATAAGTGTATCCATCCGTACATGGTACTTGTTGGGCTTGGATCCATCCTTACAGAATGCAAATGGGCAGCGGACCATATACCGACTGGCAACTTGCTTCCTGGCCTCTGTATTGATAATTGTAGCCCGGGACATCTCCAGCTTGTTTGTCTGAACCAACTTCAACTCCCTCATTGCGTGGCGCATTAGCCAATGCCGTGCGGTGTCGCGATCTTGCTGCCCCATCATCTTCATCCCACACACCTTGCCCTCTGCCGACACATGGCTACATCTCCCACCATCTGTAGTAATCAAATTGATGGGACTGGCAACATCTGTAGGCCTGTGAGTGTGTATGCGGCTGGGGGTTGGTGCCTCAGGAACTGTCTCTTGTGCCGCTGGAACGTGCCTCAGTCTGGGACTGCTACCCGACTGCGCCAGATCAGCGGTCACGACTGGTGGTACATGCATGCTGCTCCATGTGTTGCCACCATCGTGATCTATGTTTATTTGGTTGTAGTTGGAGGTTGAGCCATATGATCTGTCAAAGCCGTTGATTAATGTCACTGCCCATCACTGCCAACATATACTCACTGGCTTCTTCCATCTACGACGTGGGCAGGTCCACCAGCCATCTGAGATAACGTACATATCTGTGCTGGGGGCTGATGGACGGTCTCTTGGTTATCGCCATCGCTTGGCCGTCGTGCCACTGGACAAGGAATGTAAACATAAGTGCTTTGCTCAAGTACAGCCACAAGGCTATGCACAGTCAATCGCATAAGGAGCGTTGGCTCTTTCTAAAGAGCCTTGCAGCTGCGGAAAATAGCCATTAGGCTGACTAGTCCATCCGTCATACAATCCAGCTCCTCCAGCAGGATGAGCATGGATGTCCTGGTGGGACTGTTCTGCAAAGCCATATGTCTGCCACGCCCGATGGGAGGAATGGGCAGGGTGCTCACTCCGGCAGCTAGGAAGAGACGGTGTCAGCACATGCGCCATTGAAAAGTGAATGACACATACTCTTGTGATTGCTTCTGGAGGTGCGGTGCATACGCCAACTGTGTATCCCAGATCGACGGTGTAGGCGATGGATGAATTCCGAGGCCAATATGCGGTTCAGGTATGGGCAGTTGCCGGTGAACTGGTACGGCATAGGTGGGATTGGCGGATTGGAAAGGTCTTGCCCCATTACATGATCCTCGATCCAAGGTGTCCTCTAATCGCCTGTGTAGGTTGTAGACAGGGAATGGCCCAGGCGCACGACTATCATGGGCTGAGGCGACGCTGTCTTGCTCTTTGACGACGACTGTATTTTGTGCAAGAAACAACTCTTCGTAATCGTGGGATAATGGGGGGGTGCTCCACGCGTAAGATTGTCCTGAATCCGAGCAGGATGTGGAGGATGGCGAAATTGTCTCATGCTGACTGGCTGGCAGGATGGGTTCAGTGTGCGCCCCAGTGACCGGGATCACATCGGTCAGTATGCTCGGATTCCTTCTGACCGCTTGTGCAAAGGCATCAAATCCATCGATGATATCCCAAGGCGTGCTGCAGCGCCGCAAGAGAGATTGGGATACATATCAACTCTGGAATAAGCTGAGAGACTCACCAATGTAAGGCAGCAATCGTGTCGCCACATTGGGGGGAACTAATAGCATGAGACGGACATGGTCAAAGTCAAGCTCCATGCACGGGCCCAACAGCAACGACTGACCTCAGGTCAACAACAGTGGCTTCAGAAGGGAACATGAGGTACAGTGAGGCACAGTATTGTCCTGAGAGATTCAGTGAGAGAGTACGACGGCTGAAGCAGCTAGTGACTTGAAGGTAGGGGTCGATTTCTTCACCATTATATACTGTCGCAGACGCTTTGATTACATGGCCCAAGTGACTACAGACGAGGAATTGAGTGTTGGCAACCAATATTGTAGCTTTGAAGCTGTCAATGCACCTTATGGCTCCAGTGCTTTGTTCCACCGGCATTAGCCAATCCTTAGCAGGCGCATTGTTCTCTGCTAAGCTGATCTTTCGCGGCAACTCCCATAACAAATGATTCTGAGACAAAACCACTTCCCAATTAAGTAGTCTCTTGGAGCCGTTCAGGGATGGGTGGGCGAATGACTTCTAATAGCAAGATTAAGTTGCTGTGTGAAAAGAGCATACATGTCATGTATATACAGCCGAGAGAAGGGTGATGCTATTTACAACAAGATGTAGAACTAACTTGAAGGTTTAGAGTGGTGATTAGTCTGAACAAGAACACAACGCGTACAGGAATTATCTGTTCCATGCTGTGAGAGCTATGCTACCCTGGAGTCAGTACTCGGCGGC
>QFFB01004236.1:0-18913 GCA_003316465.1 Ramaria cf. rubripermanens
GAGTGCATTAGTCACAGTCAAAAAAGTAGCATTTCTGCTTACCTGAGGCAACAGGACCAGATTCCTCTGTGTTACCAATGTCTCCAGTAGCCCATGGGAACTCCTGTAGTTCAATCCCATCTCCATCAACTGCTTGAGGAACTTCCTGATCTGCCACCTCATTATTGGATGTTCCAGTCTGAAGTGACTCTATCAACTGTGAGTCCCCAAATTCATCTACAACTGCATTGTGGACCCTCTGCATAATAGCATGAAAGCCTGTGACAGGAATAGAAGGGAGTGTGGAGCTGCCATTTGGGTGCTGGTTCCTCTCTTGAAGAGTCAACTGAAAGCGGCAGACAATAATTGCAGATAAACTGTGGGTGAGATATTAGCTGACTTATGTCCATGTTAGTATTTTGAGAGAGATATTAACCTGTTCTGAATAGGGGCCAATATTCCTTGAAGGGTTGGCTATATAACACAAGAACATGAAATTAAATGTGGTATAGCTATGAGCATTTTACTTACTCTTAATGCCTATGACATAAGAATAAACATTTAGTTATACAACTCAAGAAAATTTCTAGGTATCAATACCTGGTCTGTGATGACTTGAGCAAGAGAAACTGTAAGCACAAATCTGAAAATTAATCAGAAGGGGCTTATAGAGCATAATAGCAGAGATTGTTACACATATCTAATAAGACCTATCATGGATTTCAGCTATACACTTCCTAGAAGTCAAAACCAACTGCATACCTTGTTGAATTAGTAGATAAGTGAGGGACTGCTTATGCCCAACTACAATTCCTTTTTGAAGTCTGAGGATTTCAATTGTGTTTTGAAGAGTTACTCCCACAACTATAGTGTCAAACAGTATTGTTATAGCACTTGAAAGAGTTCCCACTTGATTGAGAGATTCAGAGACAGCATAAGATGGAGGATAGAATGAGTCTTACACCTGCAAGGCTAAGTCAGTATAGTTTTGTAAGACAGCCCCTGATAGTACATACAAAGAAAATGTCTTGAAATGGGAGCTTGTAAGCTTGCAATTGTCAATGATAGCCTCAAACTGTGGGGTATTGTTAATACCTTCAATGTGTACAAGGTTTAGACAGACCTACTATATAAGTGATAACACTACCAAGAAGAAGGAGCCCAAGTGCTGCAAAGACCAGTTTACTATGCTTAGAGATAGCATATGCTCTTGCCATCAAAAGTCCTGAATGACCTTATTGTGTTAGTTCTATTCTCTTGCAGAATACATATATATGAAATTGCACCTTGTACTCCTATGAGAGGCACAACTCCCAACATGCTTATCAAGTGAAGCACAGCATTACAGGCCCTTATGTGATGTGAGTCTTCATATATTTCTATAAGATGTAACACCATACTAGATATGCCTGTGTGAGTACATGACTCAGCAAGTCATGAACTCACTCACCTGGAGTGACACAGCAAAGATATTGATATATATGCTAAGGAGAAAGAACACCAGTATTGAGTAACGAGCCAGAAGGTAAAGTATGGAGCCTAGTTTGCGTTTCTTGCACCAAACATGCCTTATCTCGGAAGGCAGAGTGATGAGAGTGTCAAACATTAGCAGCGCTAATATATTCACATGGATGTTAATAGCACTACATGGACAGTGTTATATATACCTACCTGTAGCAGCGAAAAAGCCACATATAATTGCCACGCTGAGAGTACCAGTGAGAGTCGCCTGGTTGCGCGAAGGATTACTACTTACGCGTCAGACTGCGCCTGGATAACAGCTGCGGCATCCTGGGGAGACGACATGATGGAGGAAATGCTATGTAGAGTACAAAGTGATTTAGGGCCGGTGTTGTAAGCTATGGTAAGAGTAACCTGTCTAACAAGCCATACTTATACTAAACTGACCGCAGGCAATTCACAGGATCATCAATGAGTGTCAATAACTGCCATGCGGCGAGCCTGATGGAAGCCATGTGCCAGAATTGTGTTGTGCCCAACGGCACATGCAGTAGCCATGGCTAATGGCCCGAGCAAGCAACTGATATCACACTTTTTGACGTTGTTTAAGGTCAAAGGGGGCATTCCAAATAGCGACCGGTGGGTTTCCATGACAGCGAATTGTAGGTTGGAATTGTCAAGACGAACCGTAGCCAGGGTCTCAAGGAGGACTCAGATGGAACAGAGACATTGAATGTCATCCCAGTTCCGTGAGCAATGATCGATCAAGAGGAAAATACGACGATCATCACCACTAGCCATGGCACGTGTCCTTGTGGTTATTCATTGCGTTGTACCATCAATTGATGGCAATCTTCACTGGCAAGGCATCGCCCACGCGAGCACGCGCCAGGTAAGGCTCTTGTGGCATAATCTACTACCAACAAGAAGCGGCAGATTTTCACTTACCGATTCAAAGAATGGTGTGGGATTGAGGGCGGAAATTGTTTAGCATGATGTTCCGGTCCCGAAGACAGGTGGCCGCTGAGAAAGAAGGTGCCGATACGCAGCCTGGGTAAGCGGATATAACGAGCATAAGCTGACATGGCATGGTACTGACCACGAGTGACGTATGATACAGCATCATCTATTGGTGCCACAGATTGCCATGGAACGGGTCCCTAGCTGCCCGAGCAAGCACCTGAGGTCACAATACAGTCGAGGGAAGGGATATAATAGCTCGTGTATTCCTGTGTCAGCGGATTGTCGATGCGAAAATTTCTAGGACGGAGCTTGACAGGCCCTAAGGAGATCTTTGAGACGATGTTCAGAGTGAACCTCAATCCATATGCCATAAGCCACCATGAACTCAGCAGTGAATAGTACTATTACCATTTCGACACCGGAATCGTATCTACGGGGTCGCTCACCGCGCTGTGCCAGTGGCGAACATGACGAGGTCCTTCGATCCACATACGCCACAACTTTCCGCGTGGTCGTTCGCTTCGACGTGCTATAGTGACGATCTGTTTTGTGGAGAGGTGAGGTCTGATCGGGGCTTCATGGTGGCTATGATGGGAGCCATTGTCAATACATAAACGAGCTGAGTTAAGAAGGGAGGGCGAACTACACCGTGAGACCGGTGCAGCTGGTAGCTGATGGCAAGTTGAACGTAGAAGATATGAGACTGGCGGGTTTAGATAGCGAGCAGAAGGTTTGCGCAGAGCACGATTGGCTCTGTTTCTGCTTCGTGTGGACGGGGTTGTGCCGCGGAGACGATGGCGTGAGTCCGTTCTGTAAGTTGTAAGCCAGAATCAGCGCCGGCTAGCCTATCGCCGACACTCGAGCCAGAGCCAAACTCAATGCATCGCTGATTCCTTTCCACATGGTGATCATAATCACAGCCTCGCCGCCATGCTATCCAGTTGCCTACCGCCATCAGGCCGGCAAACCAACAAGTCCTAGTCTGCTCTCTGGAGCGATCCAGCAAACGACATTTCGCTCCCACTCCGTCCCCTTCAGCGATCCGCGCCGCTCCTTTGACTGCCAGTAGCTCCGTCCATATTCTTACATTCTCTCAATGTCTCTTTCGTTCCTCGTGCCGTTTAACTAGCTAGCTGCTCGCCTCAGCGGATATAGGATGGTAGGATGTTAACTGCATATGGCAGTGGCGTTACGCGGGGTGGGGGGCTCTGTATCTGGGCATGACTACAACTTGTCGAAGGGATGATGGAAGAGGAATGGAGGAGCGGGGAGGAACTTCAGCTGTTGGGTAGACCATAGGTCCGAATAACAGAGAGTAGGGCGCGTGCAGCACCCCAATTGCTGACGATGACCGACGACTGACACACGATGCGCCACGCGCCACGCGCCACGTAATTTCCACGTGCTACTTATGCCCAGCACACGCCAGCCTCGAAACCTTCGTCGCAATTGAACCCGGACAGACACCAGCCACCAAACACCGCTGAACGGTCGCAGCATCGTGACGTCAGCCCAGTCCGCCCACCGCCGCACGCACTACCACGTCCCTATGTATGCCCGCCCTCTCATGTCACCGACAACGATGCTCCCGCCAACCTTCATCTTCACGTTGACCTCTGGCACCACGCTATAAACTAGTTGAGTAGCGTTACCTACAACACGCCGACGGCTGGTATTAGCTTGGCACGCTGACAATTGTTAGAGCATTCGCGCATGCAAGAGGACCAGGCCGGTCTCACAATCTCCCCGACTTGGCGCAGAATCAATGAGCGTTCGCATGGACTTACGGTATGCGCTCACGAGGTTGCTCACTTGCCTCACACTGCACACCCGTCAACCGTAACGTACCTGGCTTGTATCCCTACATAGACTTGGGCATGCTATACGAACGCGTGTTTTGTCGTGTTACAGTAACTTCTTTTTCACTCCGTTGCTTTCATGAATCACTAGTCTGCAGTGAGTGGTTTCACATGCTTGAAGTTACCGTCTGGTGACCAGATTCAATCGTAGAACCTGGCTACAGCTCATCGACTCCAAAATGCAAACCCTTACTACACGCGGAGTTTGTGCGGGAAGTCACAGTATGTACGATCTTGTAGTGATGATCCGTGTCTAATGACTTCATTCAGCTCTCATAATTCGTCATGACATGCCTTTTATTGTCCCGCAGGTAAGTGAGTTCATGAAGAAAGGGTTGGGGAATAAAGATGCCAGCGACGGCTCAAACCGGCGACAGTCTGGCAACTCGGTGAATGACCCTCACCCGCAAACACCTCGCCTCTTGCCGCTCACATCCCTCACCAAGGGTGAAGAGATTTCTATCTCCAATAAGAAGCTTGCGGCCTCGATCGCCATATTAAGGTAAACATCTCGCATGGATGCTTGTTTTTAGTGTGCTATCATGTAATAAATGGGCACCCCGGGTGTCTCTTATATTTGTACATGCCATGAGCGTGCAGATCTAACACGACGCCGGGAGAGGTACTATAGACTACGTATCAGTACTCAGCGCGAAGGTCGACTAGGAAGATGGTGATGACGATGATTGAGTACGCGGCGTGCATAACCCGTTTGTGAGTGATATCAGAATGCGGCAGCGCGTCGAGGAGTAAGGTGATTCGTGCACCATAGGTTGAGGCATCAAGTGCTTCGACGTGCACTGACCTGTCTTCACCTCGATCTCTACGGATACGAGCCGTCTATACTCAGGAAAAGTAACAAGTAGCAAGTCCGCGGTATGCTTCGCTCACCACAAAGCCAAGGGCTACAAAGACAAAGCCAAGCGAACCAAAGCCACAGGCACTACCGCAACGCGGCGTGACACTACAGGAAGAAAAGGGACCGATGAAAAGTGTCAAACCACTCCGGACCAGTGCTGGGACACTGGTCCACAGTGGTTTCGAAGAAGCTGCAGCGAAGTTGGACGACACTGATGCGCAGTAGTGAAAATGACTATAGAAAGTACAATTTTGAACTGCTCATCGGTGTCCAAACCACAGCTTAGAAGTTCAGTTAATATATAATGCACTGGTATCAAACTCTAGTACACTGCAATAGAAGCCAAAAAAAAACACAATACACAACAATCCGGCTGTTCGTTGGCGCCCACCACCTATAAACAGCGTAGCTACAATGGTGAGCTCACAAGAGCCCAAGGGTACGAAACAAAGCTGGCACAATAAGCACGTATATGCACCTGGGCAATGAGCTTCAGCTTGACACTCTAAATAGCATAGTTAGTAATGATGTATCCTAGATAACAATGAATATGTGGTTAAGCATCTATGTGAAGAGTGATGTAGGTAATATAGGAGTGCCTAGCTAGAGGCACTACAACCGATTGTCCGCATCCATTTTGCAGGGTCGATGTAGTGGAATGGAGTACTGAGGGATCAGCTCGACAGCCAGATGCGCCGCTGATGTAACACACGACTCCAGGGAGTATGAGTGCCTATGGATGACAGTGGGAATGGGTGTGGTATGTGATAGTATCAAAGAGGAGCTGTGTGGTATAAAGAAAGGATATCTGATGACTTGAGAAAGGTGTAAGAGACTTGGGATGGCCCACATGTAGACTCGAGCATAGTAATTGAACAGCAGAAAAAAATTTGATATATACTAGGACTAACTACTTGACTTTATACAAGCATAGCCTATGGAGTGAGTCTGAAGTGTCATGGAGTAGATAGGAAAACAGGAGGGTGTGATCAACAAGATATAGTGAATTGATTGAAGGGAAGAGTGTGAAGGTCCATTGTGCATCATGTAGTATAGAGAGTAGATCCACAGGAATACTACCTATGGATACAATCAAAAGAACAACATGTAAGTTATCAGGAACATAGACCATGTCTGATATCAATAAAAGAGAGAGGCTCAGTAGGATATGGCATTGTATCCCCTTGGATGGATCCATATCCATTCCACTCAATCAGTGGCTCAGACTTGTCCCCTGGTGGTGAGGGGTCCTTGGATGTACTCATGGGTTCCTCATTATGGAGGTTTGGCTTGACTTGGTATGGTGCATGTGCAACTCAGATGCATGATGTACGTGGGTTAAATGACTCAGTGGACTTGTATTGGTAACACTTGGTATATGTGTTAAAATTCACAGACATTACCCAGAACTTCGGAGGTTGAACTTTGAGGTAATGCAAGGGGGGTAGGGACTTGGCTTCAACTTATGGGTTGCACCACCTACTATTGTTTGGTCCCTAATTTTCAGAGATCAGAGGTTCAGAGGTTACCCGGAGGTTCGAACTTGGAAGTATCACTAGTAGTATCTAACTACAGAGATAGTGATGCGAGAAGACTGGAGGTTGGCAATGAGGAAATAAGTCGATATTCGAACTAAAGAATGGATACAAGATTGGAGGACTATTAATACCTCATATCCTAATTGTATCCTAAGAATGTGTAACAAGAAAGACATAAATGTAGAACAAGAAGGATATAAGAGTCGAATAATAATCGGAGTTTGGAATAGGGTTGGAGGTTCGGACTGAGTGAGGTACAAGTATTCTACTTTGGGTTGTGAATGAGGATTATACTTTAAGAGGCAAACAACAAGAACTAAATGGAATATAATAGTTACTTCGGAGTTTGGAGGTCTGGAAGTTTGGAGTCTCGGTGTTAGATCTCAGGGATCTAACAATATGTGGTGTTCTGTGGCACACGGTAGGCTCTGTGAGTGATTATGTAGCTCATAGAGTGGGGATAGAACATAGGAAATTGGTACTCATAACAGAATATACCTGTTTTTTAGTTTTACCCACAGTAGGCTATAATTATGGATGATAGAATACAACACCACACTTCACCTTAAATGCCTGACATAGAAATTCAGAAGAATTTCTATGTATCTGCAAAATATCATCAATGTTTTCTCCAAATAGTGTGGGTGTGAAATTTGGGTCAATTTTAATGTTTATACCAAGTTCCTGCTACATATTAACCAAGGATCACCCCTGAGATACTTAATTTAAATATAATTCTGGTAATTCAGCAGGGCCATGCCAGCTGCTGCTCACACTCAAGATAACAAACAAATAAATATGTCATAAAAACTAGTGATTTGACGCCACAGCAATATATTACATGTCCCAGACAAGAGGCAAGAACTACTACTGTTGAAGTCCTAGCTACTTGTGCATGTGTGCATGCAGGCAGTGGTCATTGAGTGGACATTGTCTCAAAATGGGAATGATATTGCCAGAATTGCAGTGCTGCATGGTCATATCAGTGGACTATATGAGTAGAACTAAATACAGCTCACCTGTGATGTTGTTGAAGGGGTTTGAGGGACAGTTCTTGTTCCTTGTGCCTTGTGACTGTTCCAATGCCTAAGCAATTGTTTGTGACATCACACCTCACTGGCACAAGTTTCCCACCACACCCAGGTTTATCCCTATCTCATCTCACCAAAACTGAAACACATATTCATCTGTCTAGTACCAATCCTAAGCACATCCTGTGGTTCAGCCATGAACAGGTTGCCTGTGAATATACCACAGGGTGTATAAGCAGCTAACAAGGGAATCATGGGTATGAAAGGCCTTACTGATGCACTGACCGAATTGCATGCCACAGTTGCTGCCATGAAATTGAAGGGTCAGGATCTTGACTTTATTTCATTGCCAGCCCTTGAAAATTATACCAAGAAACTGATTAATATGATAGAACATGCTGTGTATGTCAGACTCACCTTCACTATCACTGTGAGCATCCTGTATATCTTGAGTTGGCCAATCCAAGCCACCATGTTCCTCACCATTTCTGGAGATCTCATGTGTAGTGAGGTGCTATCAGGACTGTGGACAGAAGGCCTCAGCTCAGTTTCCAACTGCTTGTCTCTCAGAGCTTGGCCAGCTATGGCTTGGCATTTACATTTGAGTGCTTGCCTAGCCTCATCCACCTTGTGGTGATGGTCATGTGCGTGAGGGATCTGAAGCAGCTGGCTCTTGCAGTATGTACAAGCACATAGTGCCAGTATGTGAGAACATATGGATGGCAGGGTGTATGGTGGTAGACGACAACATTGTACCCAGTAATGCTGGACTTGTTGCAAACATGCATGTCATGTTGTTGATGTGTGTCATCTAGGTTGGTACAATGCATTGGTTGAATATAAGTATACTACCATATTAATATATTATATTATAAGATACAGATCTAGCAAAAAAGACAAGTCCTCACATATCTTCAGCTGAGATTTGGAAGATATATAAGATACTGGCACACATTCACTAAATATCTCCTAGGAAAATATTTAGCTAATGCTCTGTAGAAACTTTAACTTGTAATCAGATTTCTCAAGGAGGTTTTTTTGTCTAAAGTGTGGTGCAAAGGCTACTGCTTCAAGGTGGGAGAGAACACTTACAACTTCTAGACCATCTGTTATCTTGAAGCACTTCTTAGGCTGCATATATTGCAAGCATAATAAGACACGGCTAGGTCAAATTGAATATTGGACTCACCAGCATGTCTTCAGTGGTGGTAGCTGAGCTTTCACATTTCTCAGCACCAAACCCAGCATTTGGAGCCTTCTGCTTGCCCTTCCCTTTAGCTGGTACAGAATTTGTCTGGTTGTTTGACTTGCAACTTGTTGCTGGATGGCAGAAAATAAGTCCTCACACTGGAGACATGGTTATATTTTCCAAGTTGGAAAATCCACTGGAAATTATAATGATATTCCACATTTCTTCAAAATTTCCCAAGTCAGGAAATTGATTTAAAACTTATTGTTCTGTCAGAGATTTTTAGCTTCAAGAAATCCATTAAAAATTGTAAACTTTATGATTTGAAAATCTTAATGAAAATTTCAATAAACATTGATTTCTACAAAGTTTTCTGTAAAATATTTGAGAAACCAATGCTTTTACTGAATTTCCTTCCTCAATAAACTTTCTTAAATGGTCAGTTTTGGGAAGTATAAAATTCATAATTTCTCAAGGCTTTCCTTGAACACAAAAACTCTGACATAACAATGAATTTGCTTCCAATTTTACGACTTGGGAAATGATCAGGAAATGTGGAATATCCTCAAAATTACTAGTGGATTATCCAAGTTATAAAATTTTGCCATGCCTCCAGTGTCATTGTTGTCACTGGCACTGTCATCATTGCCAGGGTGGTATGTAGCTTTGGGCTTGGGATGCAAGGAAGTAGTATGTAAAGACTATGAGAATTGGATTAGCAATTGCATGTTGGACAATGAAAACTCAT
The DNA here is from genome assembly GCA_003316465.1 of Ramaria cf. rubripermanens. Lineage (NCBI taxonomy): Eukaryota > Fungi > Basidiomycota > Agaricomycetes > Gomphales > Gomphaceae > Ramaria > Ramaria cf. rubripermanens. Next base: position 9,628 of record QFFB01004236.1, read on the forward strand.
GTACAGAGGCAACAATAACTTGTTGTACTTGTTTGTCCTTCTGCTGTGCACCAAATAAATGTCATCCCATGGTGGGAATGGAGTGAGAATGAACCTGAGTTCTTTTCATAATGATCTCATGACTGTGCCCATGTGATTTGCTACCCATTTTCTTCAATTTTGAGCCTTTCTCTGCCCCTGTTGATCTGGACCCACCATAAGAATTTTGTTTATTATATTCAGAGAAGAAAAACTATGAGACAATGACCTCTGTTGTCTCGGCCTGCATGCATGAGCTGTATATGTGCTATAGCATCACAATCACAAGTGAGGTGGGTAACCCACATGATTACCCCACACATGCATCACCAATATTCGATTGGCTTGGTTGTACAATGAGCAAGCACCCAAACCACCAAGGTAACAAAAATAGAACAGAGAAAGAGATCATGATAATAGGAGATCATACAGAGGTAATAGAGTCACAGAGCTTGGTTCAAGTGATGTATCAAACATGCCCGACATATCAGATCACACACATAACCCCTGAACATTTTCATATAAGTATCACAATATCTTTGTATGATATGCTTCAATCAGAATTATATCTCCCCTCACTTGCATTGAAAGAACTAGGGCATTCAGAATTGCTCTTAAAATTCTCGTTATTTCCTCCAACAATTCCTATGACTTAGAGGATAGTTACTATCACTAATCAGGATGTGGATTGGGTCAGGATGTAGATCACTTGCACATTCCACCACTCCTGGAACATTTGGGGGTGCCAAAAATTATTGACAATTATGATTAACATATTAAGAATATAACTACATTTTTTTGATGAAAAAAAGCAGCTGTGTTGGAAGATGGGGGGCTATACAGTATATGCAGGCAGCACATGCTTTTAGCCTCCCTATGTGGTCATTCAGCCTTAAAATAATTGGTAAAAATCATATTTCACATACTGTATGTAAAACACATTATATACACGATGCCGGTCTTAGTACACTACCTAGATAGCCAGGTTCACTTTCAAGCATGTGGAGTGTGACAGTCCGGCAGGCTGTGGCGAATGTTAACAATTGTGGCAAAGTGTGACTCAAAATTGCCGGCATCCTGATCCACATCCTGTCTCACACATTGGATGTCTCTGGCAACATGAACTCTGACTTGTTTGGTAATAAAAGTTGATAGGCATATAATTCACATGCAATTAAAGATTCTCACAAATTTAAAAAAAATTATTTCAAGTATCTGATTATTTATTAATAAAATGAGGAAAGTGATCCACATCCTGATCGGTGATAGTATACTCTTTATCCCATCATTGTACTTCAAAGCTTTTCTTACTCAGCCAACATTCTATCCTGACACCAAAAACCCTGAGCTGAGCTGTCGGTACATCATCAATATTGACACTGGTCCCCACATTACATCACCTCCAATTGATCAGCACATGTGTCGTACCTGGCACTGTGTCTACAATAAAACACATAAAAACTTTTGAACCCTTCTTTTCTTGTTGTCAAAATTGGAAATATACAAAACTTAAAAGTCCTTCATCATTGAGTGAGTCTTATTGGTCACACTTGCTGAAGTGATTGAGGCCACAGCAAAGACCTTCTCCCAGAGCAGGGTCTGTAGTGGAAGAGGGTGAGGAATGATGTGTGGAGGGGGTATGGTGACCTTCAGGGTGACTAGGTGATGTATTTTGTATGCTAGATTCTGCAATTGAGGAATTATATGAGTGCATATATCTCATGTGAAATAACATAATAGACAAGTTCTTACCATTGCCAATAGAGCTAAAAACTGCCCCAGGATCAATTAATGGTTTTCTCAAAACATTACCTAGGGTTAATATTGCACCAGAGGTAAGTGGGCTCAATGGTATTATTGTGGGCACTGACTTAGTCACTTACCCCTCAATCTGGAAAGGACTTGAGGATTACAAAAAGCAGACATATCCATGGTTACAGCAATAGAACATGTAGCTTGACAGAGTGGTGAGTGGGTGATGTGAACAAAATGATAGTGAGGCCTGTTGTGAATATATTTGCACATCAATGATCATGCTAGTGAATCCTAGTGATATATTTCTGGGGATATCATGCCAAGACATCCCTTTATTATCCTCACCAGTCCTGATTCACCTCACTTGATTCTCAATGCTAAGACTGCATACACTACATAATACACCAAACCTGTGATTGATGATCCATTACTATCCCCGTGCATGAGGCACTCACATATCCCATGTACCTACACTGACATAACCAATCAGATCTGCCATTGAATATATTTACCCCATATGCAGAATTAATGTATAAGCACCTCATGTCCAGCAATAGATACAAGTTATATCAAGACATCCCTATGTTGCCATTGCTGTATGGAGGACATTTACCAAGAGTTTTACCACCAATATCATCTCCTATCAAGCCTTTTATTCAGTATATGTAGTGTTAAGCTTTTGTACCATATAGTTTAGCTTTCGTTTGTAACTACTTGTATTCCTGGTTTCATCATCACATTACATAACCCACCTTTTAAAATTTCCTCCTACTTGTTGAAATCACTTAAATAGCTAGTTCTTTGTATGATCAATCCAGTAGTAAAATGACTCACTTCATCCCACTGTTTTGAAGTTGCAAGTTGCAACAGTTGTTGAGATGTTATGCATATATTACAGATATCAGGAGTTGTTCTCTATATTTGACCCCTACTCAATTCAACTTCAGTACAAAGTTTGAATCATATTCTCCTACATTTATAAGGATTACATCATATGTTCTAACAAGGCATAGGGTTGGTGAAGGAGAGAGCTGTCAAAGATTAATATTGCCAGAACTTGAATTACCTTAGCAATTTTCAGCACTCACCACTACTACACAATGACGGGCCAAGCACCCTGTGTAAACCTTCCTGCACCCAAAATTTGAGTGCAGCACAATATTACCAGCATAACTGTTGTGATAAAATCAAGTAAATATATATATATACTCTTCTCTCTCTCTCCACTGTCTTTGTCCTCAGTCCCAGAAGACTAGGGATATATTTTAAATAATATCCTATATTATACAGAAACAGAGCTTCAGAACAACATCCATTGCTGTTCTGAATGACAAGCATGACCCATAGATGTGCTATGACATCACAACACTGGCCAAGAATGTATCACTCATGTGATTACCCCACACATGCATCATCAGTACCCAATCAATGCACTTACATATTGTGTAAGTGCCTGGTCATTAGATGGACAAAAATAGAGTAGAGAGACATTACAGCAAATAAAAGACCATATTGAGACAATGGCGCCCATGGGATGTGAGCTTGATGTGGCATAGTGCACATCAAATTGAATCACTCATAAAAAGACACATAGTACAGGCAGCCCCTTGATATATTTATGTCAGGGCATTCAAGTATTTTTACACTTGTATTTTGTCCTCTGTCACATAATCTGTTGATTACAGGCACCATTCAGTCCCTTTTGCATTTCCAATCCTCTAATTAGTGTTATAAGTTTTCCCATATCACCCCTATAATGTCTGGAACTATATTCTCCACAAATAGTTGCACACATCTATCCCCTTAGTTACTTGTGTTCTTCCCTCTACTTTTCCAGATTCTCTTTCCCAGAATAGCTCAAAATGCTCTCATATAAGTAGCATAACATTTCTGTATGATATGCTTAGCGAGAATTTATTCCTGTCCTCAACTGCATCAGAAATCCCTATCACATTTAGACTTGCTCTTAGCTTTTGATTATCACATCCAATGGTTCCAATATCCTCTACTCAATCTAGTTTAGATAGCTAGTATTTTCTCCTTGACCCGTAATTCTATTCTGCGCCCTCATCACCAAACATCTTTTGTATTCCAGCACTGACACCCTGGAGCTGAATTACCAGCCCACCATGAGTGTCATCACTGATCCTCTGCGTCATGTGACCCTTGCATAATTGATGCATGCATTGTAACCAGTGCTACATACAAAATAAAATAAGTAAAATCATTGAGTATTTTATTGCATCTAGTTCCAAGCCTTTTATCATAACCCCTAACCCCTAACAGTATTGTTATGAACAATATATATATGTATATATTCCCTGAGTCAATATTTAACATTCCACTATTATGCAATCACTAATTCCATGTTACCACCAGCATCAATGTGATCATAAGACATCACAAGTGTCTTGTATGATCAGGGAGAATGAGACACTGACCAGAGATCAAGTGTCTATACAGATGGATTTAGTGCAATTAAAGATTACATCATCACCAGGGCATCTAGCCACTCAAACACAATGCTACACCATTCAAAAGTGGTGCACAGGACCATCAGAACTTGCAGAATGTGAGTGGAACAGAATACCAAGAGTATTCATTGAACAGCTGCCCAAGGAATAGGGCACAGAGGGCACAAGTCCCTATACATGCATATACCTGCATATATTCAAGGAATTTCAAATATTTGTTTTTCCTATTGTTTCAAATGACATGATTTGCTGATTATGATTACTATTCTATGTTGTAAAGGCCTTTGTATCTCTTGACAAAAATTTCCTGACATTTCATCCATCTGACCACTATCCTCATCATGATCACTACATGTTGTCTGCATATTGTTGCTCCTTTGTATGCATGTGTTGATTGCCCCATTGACTCAATATTTTTTTTGTAGTATCATCTGTATGTTACAACAGTTAGAATTTAGTCTATACTCACTCAGAGTCAGAATCTTTTATAATAGAAGGACCTGGAAATGATAAAATAAGCTCAAATTTTATTCCTATTTTGTTCTTGGGTGTAGTGCTAGGTATGGCATGCATGTCAGTCAATTAGGGGTCACATGATGTGGGGGATCAGTGATGACATTGATGATGGACTGAGAGGTTATGTCTTTTAAGTTTTGGGTATTTCTATTTTTTAGTAAAAGATAGAAAGGGCTCAAAAGTTTTTGTTCCCTTTTTGTCATAGACACAGCACCAGATATGATGTGCATGCCGATCAATCAGAGATGATGTAATGAAGGGATCAGTGATAATATTGATGATACACTGATAGCTTGGCTCAGGTGTTTCAGTGTCAAGGAGGAGCATCAACCGAGTAAGAAAGACTTTGGAGTATGATGATGGGTTAGAGAGACAAGCATGTAACCTAATATAACTAGTTTCTGAGTTGTAGGAATTGTTAGGGAGAATAATGAGAATTTTAAGGACAAGTCTGAATGCCATAGTTCTCTCAGTGCAAGTGAGTGGAGATATAATTCTGACTGGTCCATATCATACAAAGTACTTATACAAAAAATGTTTGGGGGTGATGTTGGAATGCTAACAATAGCAATGAAGTCTTGGAACATAACTAGGGGGATGGGAATATACTACTATCTGTGGAGCAAATAGTGCTGGATATTGTTTGGATAGTAGAGAAAACTCTGAAAAACTAATTAATTGTTGAGAAAAGAAAAGGGAATGAATGGGGACTGGAAATATAGTGCTAGATGACATGTAGAAAAAGATAACCAAAAAAATGTTTGTCCTCTTGACATAATAACATTAAGGCTGTTCCTTCTATCTCCTGTTTCATATGTGATCTGATATGTTGGGCATGTTCAATGTGTCACTTGACTCAAGCTCTGTGATTTTATTACCTCTGTATGATCTTCTATTATCATAATCTTGCTTTCTGTTCTATTTTTGTTACCCTGGCAGCTCAAGCGCTTGCTTATTGTGTAACCAGGCCGATCAGGCATCAGTGATGTGTGTGCAGGGTAATCATGTGGGTTACCTGCCTCGCTGGTGATCATGATGTCATAGCGCATCTACAATTCATACATGCAGGCTGAGACAGCAGTAGTCATTGCCTGGTAGTTTTCTTCTCTGAAATAAAAAAAAATCTTAAAATATTCCTCCCAGCCTTCTGGGACTGAGACAAAAGAAGAAGAATAACAAAATAAGGACTTCACAATATTTTACTGTATTTTACCACAACAATGTCTGGGGTGTCATGTCAGAGTATTTAGTGGGTTTGGGAATGAACAACTCAGTGTATGGGCTCAGGTCAATGGATATATGCTAGCTATCTAATGTAACTTAAATACTATAGTTTGAGAAGGTTATAAGTAATGATCAAAAGCTAGCAGCAAGTCTGAATGCTTGTAGGATTTAATGCAGGTGAGATCAGAAGATAAATTCTGGCTAAGCTATATCATACAAGAATATTCTAATATTTATACTAGAATGTTGTGATGCATTTTTGGGAAGTAATCTAAAAAGATGGAGGCCAGAAAAGTAAGTAACCAAAGGGATAGATGTGTGTGACTATCTGCTCCACAGATAGTGTCAGACATTACATGGAAGTCACAGGAATGGAACACTAACTAGGGGATTTGGAATGGAAAATGAAATGAATGGTGATTGTAATCAGTATGTTAAACAACAGGTGAAAAGTAAGCAAGAAAATACTTGTTTTCCTTGACATAATTATATGAGGGGACATCTCTACTGTGTTTTGTCTTGTAAGCAGTATGATATGATGGGCACCATTAGTGTCCCACCTGACTTACATCCCACAAGCCTGTTAAGTTGCCAACTGACAGGTGGTACTGAGATACTTGGCCAAGGGCCGAGGTGGGGTTGGATTGGAGGGACTTGGCTTCAACTTATAGTGTTGCACCTGTGTGGCTGCTTGTCCCTATATTTTGGACGGTAAAGATGCACTAACAGGAATAATACCTATTAGCCTGCACGCAACAGTCCTTCTACCTGGACGGTCTATAATGCAGTCATTCGTGGGCAAAGAGACTACAGCTGTGGGTTGACTGGTACCGAGAACAAGTCATACAACCTGTTCTTCTGGGATATAACACAGGTGACTTCTTGTGATGGTGACCTGGCTTTGTGTGACGTATGACGTAGACTTGTCACGTGTGATGTGTGACGTATGTGCGGCTATGTCCTGTGACAAAGCTTCGACTTGGTGCCCTAAACTTGGGACTTGACTTGGACTTGAGCATAAGACTTAAGAGAGACTTGACTTGAGAACTGAACTTGACTTGTTATTGTACTGCAAGATTGAGCCCTTTATATACACATCCCCAAGCTACAATGATGTCATGCACTGCAATGGGTTGAGTCATATGATGAGCAAGCAGGTCTGAGTCAGAATGAGTAATGGCAAGAACACAAAACACAAAAGGGGAAACGAGGGAGAAATTACAATAGCAAAAGTAAGCAAGAATGTGTCAGATAGGGGTAAAGTATGGTGAATGAGTAATAAAATAATCCCAAAATAGAACAAATATGAGTCATGACAAGAAAAGACTAACTAAAATAGAAACAAGGTGAGTCATTCTGGAACAAAGCGAGTCATAATAAGAACACTATAAATATCCACCAATCATAGTTGTACAAATGGTCCACTTTCTCTGAGATGAGTCATGGCATTAGTCAGTGCAATTGAGTCCTAAGAATGAGGGTGAGGAATCAACAACAGAAATAGCTCCTAAGCTTCTCCTTGATCCACTCCCATGATAGAACGTGAGGGAGAGACAGTTGTATATGGTCTTGAGTAGCTTTATGATGAAGGTTGAGTTGGATTGACATGGGAGGATTGGTTGGGTATGGAGCCCAGAATTCTGCCTTGTATTCTTCCCTTCCTTCATTGTGAACAGCCTTGCCCGTGTATCCAAGGAATGTGAATGGCTGTGCGTCGTCTTGGAAAAACACAGAATCTCTAATGGCATACAATTTTGGAATATAGGGATGTGACTTCTTCATTGAGAGCTGTGCTGCTTTAGGTGACTGGGGGTAAAGGATATGATGAAGCTCAGTGTGTCTTTGAATATCTTCCAAATTGAGTGACCATCGTGATAATGAGGGCAATGTTGGGGAGTCAAAGGTCTGAAGGGGAATAGAGTTTGAAGCTGCGTTGTTGATAGACAGCATGGGGATAACAATGGACTGATAATCAATGGGTATGGCTGCATTGTCTGGCTGGGCTGAACTGAGATGATAGAATATGCTGAGATGAAATAGACACGTGTGAAGCTTGGAGTTTTTAAAGACTCCTTGGAGTTTGAAGCTTTTAGATACGTGTTGTTTGATTTGCCTTCAATGGGAGGCCCAAAGGCCTAGGGCTATGGATCTAATTATGGAGGGGGATACTTTGTTGATATCAGTGTGATTCTTTTAATCTGAAAAGCAATGCGAGGTTGAAGTGTCAGTTGCGTATAGTGATAGGGAAAAGGGCCGAAAGGTAAGAAGACTCGATGAAATAACCCAAGCTTATAACTTGAAGCTGGGAACTCGCAGTAAGATAGAAATTCGAAGATTTTGTTCAACTCAAAAGGAAAAATGGTCGTTAGAAGGTAAAAGTTCATCTTGTTAAGCTGTATGCTTCGTACTAATATACTAGGAGGTAGAATAGGAGGTATAGGAGAAAAGTAATAAAACATGTGATACTCAAGCCCCTGGCTCTCTAAGGTAAACAAACGGTCTAAGTCTGCTGTGCACACAGACTCAGAGGTAGAATAAAGATCTGATCAGTGTAAGTGATGAGGAAATAAAAAGCTACACTCAAAATGTGCCTCGACTCGATTTACTACACATGTATGCGCCTCAAATAACCTGCGCACACTATTGCATGCCTCGACTTGTGTCCGGTGTTGATTTTGTCAGCTCAATGCTATGCATAAGAGTGCCTCGTATTCATGAATAAAGAAAAGAAGTTCGAAGAGGATGTCCGTGATAGAAGTCCAAATGGTGAGCAATGAGTAAAGCAGAAAAAAGGAATAGAATGAAGATGAAATTGTAACTAGATAGTCCATGGAAGTAAAAGAAAATAAAATCGAAAATAGTCATTGACATTACAGTTTATAACAATCAGAACTGGACTAGCATACATGTGAGGAATGGGTTTATATACTAGAGAGTGATATGGGGATTGGGGGGTGGATGACCAAGTGGTCACATGATATGGGCAGGGTGGGATGTACTAATAATAGGAAAGAGTGATAACAGGTATGTAGCAATAGCATAGGTGTGTGTCTGAGTGCAACCAAAGTACTTGAGGCTGGAGGCCCAAGGTATGTGGTCTGAAGTCCCAAAGGTATGCTAAGATTTGAGGTGGAACAGGGATCTAACAAAGCCTCATTGTCTCAGTACATCCTTCTATTTACCATAATGTTATCCTACTCTATTTTATCACACTGGTGGATGGGTGCTTACACATTTCATGAGCATGCCAGTCAGGTATTGATGATGTGTGTGTGTGTGTGTGTGTGTGTGTGTGGAGG
>QFFB01004236.1:18924-31357 GCA_003316465.1 Ramaria cf. rubripermanens
ACATGGGTGATGCATCCTTGATTGACATCATGATGTCATAGTGCATTTATGACTCATGCACATTATCCAGAGCAACACTGGTTGCTGCTCTATAGTTCTTTTCTAAATATAATATAGGATTCTGTTCAAGATATATCCCCAGCCTTCTGGGGCTGATGACAAATAATAAAGGATGAAAATAACATTTATCATGAAATATTTACTGGATTTTTATCTCAACAATGTAAAAGTAATGCGAGGTTGAGGTTGGGTATGATTTAATGATAGTGGAAAAAACTAGAATGTAGAAGTTGAATGTAGATAGGCTTGAAGTAGATGACTCAAAGTTATAAGCTTGAAGCAGGCGACTCGCTACAGTGAAATAAACTTGAAGGACTTGAAGGTGAGGTCTGATGGACAAAGAATGAGTGAAGAAGGTAGTAATATTGAGACTACCTATTTTGAAATAATATACTGTGATAATGAATAGGAGTATAGGAGGAGAAACAAAATAACATATGATACCTGAGCCCCTGGCTCTGTCTGAATCTAAAATGTAAGCTAGGTCTGCTGTACACATGGATTTAGCAGTAGAAATAGTGATCTGATCAGTGAGGTGAAAGGAAAATGAAGTAGAAATGAAAGACTATGTGATGCCTCGTGCCTCGACTCATATCCAGCAATAAGTTTGTTGGCTTGGAAATACACAATATATGCATCTCAAAATGATGGATGTCAAAGAATAAAAAAAGATAGTCCATGAGAAATGATAGAACATTAGATGAAGTGTCTGGATGAATGATGTGTGATTGAGAATAATGAGAAGTGGAAGAGTTGTAGCTAATTAAAGAGTCCTTGTGATAAAATGAAATAAGATTGGAAAACTGTCCTTAAAAGCCCTTTTCAGCATTCTTTATAAAAAACAATATTGTGTCTGGAGAAATAGATATCTGAGAGCTGCAGTGACCAAGTATTGCAATATAATAGAAGAGGAAATAATAGGATCTAATGAATGGTTCAGTTGGTGTTTTGTGCTGGCCTAATACTGTGTCAAAACTCAGAAGCTGCCATCATACACATTGAATGCCAGACCCTTAGAAGAGTGTATTAGTGACAGTTAAAAAGGAGCATTTCTGCTCACCTGAGGCAACAGGACCAGATTCTGTATCACCAATGTCTCCAGTAGCCCATGGGAATGCCTGCAGTTCAATCCCATCTCCATCAACTGTTTGAGGAACTTCCTGATCTTGGATTATGCTCAATTGCCCAAGTATTAGCCATGGCTAATGGCATGAGTGACTAAATGTTATTGCATCGTATTGATGTAATTTAAGGTCAAGAAGGGCATTCTGACTAGTGACCAGTGGGTTTCACGTCAGTGAGTTCTAGATTGAAATAGTCTAGATGAGCCTTAGACAGGCTTTTGAAGGAGAACTTGGATGTGATAGAGAGATTGAACTGTATCTGGACACCAGCTAAAGTTGGATCATGAGAAATACAACAATCATCACCTCTAGTCATGGCATGTGGCCATGTGGTCATTGACTGCATGTACCATCAATTGATGATAATCTTCAGTGGCAAGTTGCCAACGGGGCTCGAATGCGCCAGGTAAGGATCCTATGGCATAGTGCACTATCAACAAGAAGAGGCAGATTTGCATGTACCAATTCCAAAATTGGTGTGGGATTGAGGGGGGACAACTGCTTAGTATGGTCTCAAAGACAGGTAGTCACTGAGAAAGAATGAGCCAGGATGCAGCCTGGGTAAGTGGATGTAACAAGCATAAGATGATATGACATAATACTGACCACAAGTGATGTAGGATTCACAGCATCATCTATTAGTGCCACAGGTTTGCCACAAAACAAGTCCATAGCTGCCCGAGTAAGCACCTGATGTCACAATGCAGTTGAAGGACGGAATATACTAGCTCGTGAATTCCTGTGTCAGCAGATTGTGGATAGGACAGAGCTTGGCAGGGCCTAGAAGGAGGTCTTTGACATGATGCTAAGAGTGAAGCCCCATGCAGATGACATAGTCATAAGCCACTATGAACTCAAAGGTAAATATGACTATTACCATTTTGATACTGAAATCGTATCCACTGGGTCTCTCACCACGCTGTGCCAGTGGCAAATATGATGAGCTTCTTCCATCCACATACGCAACACCTTTCCTTGTGGACGTTCAATTTGATTTGCTATAGTGATGATCTGTTTTGTAGAGAGGTGAGGTCTCATTGGGGCTTCATGGTGGGTATGATGGGAGCCATTGTCAATACAAAAATGAGCTGAGTTAAGAAGGGAGGGAGAGGTGGTACTACACCACCGGTGCAGCTGGTAGCTGATGGCATTGCAAGTTGAATGTATGAAGATATGAGATGGGCAGGTTTAGATAGTGAGCAGAAGGTTGGTTTGTGCAGAGTGTTACATTGGTCATGGTGATGACATGAATTGCACCACAATTGGCTCTGTTTCTGCTTCATATGGTCATGGTTTTGCCATGGTGTCAATGGTGCAAGTCTGTGCCATAAGTTGTGAGCCAGAATCAGTGCCAACCAGCCTATCGCCGACACTTGAGCCAGAGCCAAACACAGACCCATCACTAATTCCTTCTGCATGGTCACCACAACCACAGTCACCATGCTACTCTATTGCTTAATGTACCACCACATCAGGCCATCAAACCAACAAGTCCTAGTTTACTCTCTGGAGCTATCCAGCAAACAATGTTTTGCTCCCACTCCGTCCCCTTCAGTGATCCACGCTGCTCCTTTGACTGCAGTGGGTCCATTCAGATTCTAACATTCTCTCAATGCCTCTTGCATTCCTTGTACAGTTTAACTAGCTAGCGGCTTGGCTTGGCAGATATAGGATGGTAGGATGTTAACTGTGTATAGCAGTGGAGTTAGAGGGGATGTGGGACTCTTTATCTTGCCATGACTACAAGTACTCATTGAAGGGATCACTGAAGAGGAATGGACGAGCAGGGAGGCACTTCAGCCGCCAGACACTGCAGAAAGAATAAGCGCTAAGTTCCAGTTCCGCTTGCACTACAGCTAACTTTCAGTACAGACTTGTACTGATATCTAGACCGCAATAAAATAATTTTATGGAGTACTAAAAATCAGCACCATACAAGTACTGATAACTAGGTACAGGGGAAAAAAAAATATGTCAAAGAACTAGCTGAAAATTCCAATTGGCCACTAATTTGAATGCCACCACTGATGCAATCAACTGTGTAAACAAGTAACTCCCTTGAGCAGGGTGAATGCAAGTGCGAGTGCAGGAATGCCAGTGGGATTGTGAGTGTGGCAATGCGGGTGTGAATGAGTCCAGAGTGCCAGTCTTAGTAGTCCCTGTGACCAAAGATATGTATAAGCTACAGATGATGAATGAAACATATACGTAGACTTACCTAGTCATGCTCAATCTCAGGTTCCACAAACACAGTCCTTATGAAATTACTGCTCCTGTTGATGACGCCCCATTCATTCCCTCGTTTCATGCACCTGACCATGCACTCCACTGTACATAGGTTGATCACTACCAGGACAGTCAACTCTGTGTAGGTTGTTACCTCACAAGTTGCATCCCTCCCACCTGTTTACGGTTGCACAACAGCTAGCAGGTGCCATCTTGGAGCAGGTACATCAAGAGTATATGAGGGTGGGAGGATAACATCAATGATGCTTTGCAGTTGGTCATAAAAGACTCATTACACCAGTGACTCTTCATCACAGTGAGCATGATTATTTGGCACCATTAGTGCATACTGTGTTATGTAAATGTACTGGTATGTCTTTCTTTAGCTCACTCTGGGATGTGTTATAGTGTTCCGGCATTTGGATGTTCAAGCGACAGGCCAGGCTGTTGGCTCCAGGCAATGTATAGCAAGTGAGCCAAGAGTTCATATTTGTATGTAGCAAGTAGATGTGGGTGTAGCAATGGACAAATGTAGTATCAGGCTTTTTTTTTTCATGGGATGACAGAAATTCCTGCACCATTCAAAGGCTGTTCCACAAGTTGGCACTCCATTTTCTATTTCTGGTTTATCTGCAGTGTGTTTTGTGATGTATCCTTGTATGTCCAATCAAAGTGGCAATAGTTCTTTCTCTTTTAGCCCTGTGGGCAGTGTTGAAGCATCAGTTATATAAACTTGGATCATGTTGTTGACAGGGTTTGTGTTCCCTGTGAAGTATTTCAGTCCTTTTAAGAATAATAATGTAGGGAGTTTGTCAATCACAGTGCTCAAGGGTTACCCCTACAACCTCCAGGTAATATCCATGAACTTAACAAGGGAGATATTTTCCATGGTGTGAGATAAATATATACAAGAGATATAGGATGAAAGAACTGAATAGATATTTTTAGTAGATATAAATAAGAATACTAGCAAGAATAGTTACAATGATATAGTCTATAATATGATGTATATGAAAAATAATGAGATGGGTGTGTATATGGTGAAGCATGCCACTCATCAGTTCACTGTGTAACTGGTACAGCTCCTATGAATTGTATGCTGGCTGGGATGATGACTGCTGGATTGGTGATGCTAGGGATGAGATAAGTGCCTATTATCATGGCATATGGGCCTCTGTCCCATGCAGTGGCCAATAGTTCTCTTTTCCAAGAGACCCAGTTGTTGTGTCTGAGTTTTGGTTTGAGATCCCTGAATTTGTAGATATCATGCTTCAGATGCAATATGCAGGTATGTGTGACCTGAGCCATTTAGAGAGACTGAAACTTTTAATCTGTTGTGATTAAAAGGGCCTGGAGATAATAAAATGTAAGGCTCAAATTTTATTCTTATTTTGTTCATGGGTGTAGCACTAGGTATGGCATGTGTGTTGGTCAATTGGGGTTATGTGATATGGGGAATCAATGATAACACTGATTATGGACTGAGAGGTTAGCTCAGGGGTGTTGCATCATGTAAAAGCAAGGCAGTGTCAAGTGTCAGATATGGTTCTGTGATAGGGGAACTAGGCTGAACTGAGATGATGAAAAAGGCTGAGATGAAATAGATGCATGTAGTTCTGAACACTGATGATTAGATGTCCTCCTAGGTAAATATAGCATGTGGAGGTTGCTTATAAAGGCTATGTACTACAATATAAGAGCATATATCTTATGATATATGGTTTAATGTTTTGTATATCCTGAAATATAATTCAAGCTTCAAATGAAGCTGAATCAAGTAGAGATTTGTTTAAGAGAGGAATATTCAAGACAATTGCAATATATGCGAATTGTCTTAGTAACTACTTTAACTAAAAACTTTGAACAACTTTGGAGAGGTGAGTATTGTTACTACTAAAATTATCATACAGGATTTGAACTATTTAACTATTTCTAACTAGCACAAGGAATATTTCGAAGATTGCTTATGTAATGCAATGGCAGGGACGGGTGTACATGTAGTTACAAACAAAAGACTAATTATATGAGAGGGGGTGCATGACACTGGATGTAATGAATGTAAAGTATAAACTGACACTGACATAGAAGCAAAACATTTGTTGGTCATCCCACATACAGCGACGGTGATGTAGGGATGTCTCAAGATGACATGCATCTATTATTAGATGCTAGATGTCCATGTGATGTATGTATATGCAGGGTAGATTGATTGGCATCGGACCTGATCTCTGATATCATTGCAGGTACACTCAGCACATGATTGCTCCACATGCTGGGAAAGTGATGGATATGGTGTCATGGGCTTGGTCCTGTGTACGTGCAGCCTCAGTGATGGGGATGGAATGGGATAGGGATAGGAGTCAATATAGATTATAATAAAGTCATCTGTAGATTCTGTAGATAATATCCCAGTGATAGAATGCTGGGATCCATCAGCATCGCCATTAATAAATGATTTATTTATATCTTTTGTTTAATTTATATTCATAACAATATATAGTATATATAATGAGAATAATAGGTGTTATTAGGATGCTTGTAGATATTTTATCAGTTCACATTTAATATCACCATGCATCTATCAATGCAACTTCAAACTCTATTTCCCTCAAGACCATTCAGTCTTCAACATCCCTTGCATCATCATAATAGTCACTTGATTCAGAAGATATTCAAAGACATAGGAAATAAAAATAATCTTGAGCTTTTTCTTTTTATCAAAATTAGAAATACATAAAAATAATCTTAAAAAGGAGAATGAGCACTACTGCTGCGTAGTGAGCCAGAAGGTAGAGTATGGAGCCTAGTTTGCAATTCTTGCACCAAACATGCCTTATCTCAGAGGGCAGAGTGATGAGAATGTCATACATGAGCACCACTATATATCATCACTTTTGTGAACAGCATTACATGGATAGTGTTATATATACCTAGCAGTAGCAATGAATAAGACACATATATTTTCCACACTGAGAGTACCAGTGAGAGTCACCTAATTGCAAAAAGGATTATTACTTACATGTCAGACTGTGCCTGGATGAAAGCTGCCACATCCTGGGGAGACGACATGATAGAAGAGATGGTATTTAGAATAACAAGTGATTTATGGTGGGTGTAGTGAGCTATGGTTAGAGTAGCCCATCAAGCAAGCCATGCTTATACTAAACTGACTGCAGGTGATTTAAAAGATCATGAATGAGTGTCAATAATTGCTGTGCAGCAAGCACGATGGAACCCATCTGCCAGAATTGTATTGTGCCCAATGGCACAAGCAGTAGCCATGGCTAATGGCCAGACCAAGCAACTGATATCACACTTATTATTGTTGTTTCAGGTTGAGAAGGGCATTCTGACTAGTGACCAGTGGGTTTCAAGTCCAAGTTCTAGATTTAAATAGTCTAGATGAGCCTTAGACAGGCTCTCAAAGGAGAAATCAGATGTGATGAAGAGATTGAACCCTCATCGAAACACCAGCTGAAGATGGATCATGAGAAATATGACAATCATCACCTCTAGCCATGGTGTGTGGCCACATGGTCATTCACTGCATGTACCATCAATTGATGATAATCTTCAGTGGCAAGTTGCCATTGAGGCTCAAACATGCCAGGTAAGGATCCTGTAGTGTAATGCACTATCAACAAGAAGAGGCAGAGTTACACATACTGATTCAAATAATGGTATGGGATTGAGGGGGAAAAATGTTTAGTATGATATTCCAGTCCTGAAGACAGGTGGCCACTGAGAAAGGAGCTGAGGTGCAGCCTGGGTAAGTGGATGTAATGAGCATAAGTTCACATGACATAATACTGTCCACAAGCTATGTAGGATTGCAGTATCATCTTGGTGCCACAGATGTTCCCTGAAATCAGTCCCCAGCTGCCCAAAAAAGCACCTGATGTTACAATGCAGTCTAAGGAATGAATGTACTAGCTTGTGAATTCCCGTGTCAGTGGATTGTGAATATGAAGGCTTCCATGAAGGAGCTTGACAGGCTCTAGAAGGGGATCTTTGAGCTGATGCTCAGAGTGAACCTCAATCCAGATGCCATAAGCCACAATGAACTCACCAGTGAATAGGACTATTACCCTCTCGACACTGGGATCAGATCCACAGGGTCACTCACCGCACTGTGCCAGTGGTGAACATGATGAGCTCCTTTGATCCACATATGAGACAACTTTCTGTGTGGTCATTTGCTTCAACATGCTATGGTGACAATCTGTTTTGTGGAGAGGTGAGGTCTGATTGGGGCTTCATGGTGGGTATGATGGGAGCCATTGTCAATACATCAACAAGCTGAGTTAAGAAGGAAGGGCGAGGCAGTACACCCTGAGATCAGTGCAGCTGGTAGCTGATGGTGTCATAAGTTGAACATAGAAGATATGAGACAGGTGGGTTTAGATAGTGACCAGAAAGTTTGTGCAGAGTGTCACATCGGTCATGGTGATATTATAATATAATTACATGGCACTGTTTCTGCTTCTTTTGGACCATGGGTGTGTCGCAGTGTCGAGTCCCTGCTGTAAGTTATGAGTGCCACCCAGCCTATGACACTTGAGTCAGAGGCAAATGCAGTCCATCGCTGATTCCCTTCCGGATGGTCATCACAATCATAGCCTCTCTGCCATGCTACTCAGTTGCCCAACCTATCACCACATCAGGCTGGCAAACCAAGAAGTCCGAGTCTGCTCTCTGGAGCTATCCCAGCAAACGATGTTTCCCTCCCACTCTGTCCCCTTCAGCAATCTGTGCCACTCGTTTGACTACCAGTTGCTCCATCCATATTCATACACTCTCTCTATGCCTCTTTAGTTCCTTGTTCCATTTAACTAGATAGCTGCTTGGCTTGGAGGATATAGGATGGTAGGCTGTTAACTGCACATGGCAGTGGAGTTATGGAGGCTTTGTATCTGGGCATGACTACAAGCACTTGTTGAAGGGATTGTGGAAGAGGAATGGAGGAGTGGGGAGGAACTTCATCTGCTGGATAGACCATCAGTCCAAATAACAGAGATTAGGGCCTGTGTGCAGCACTACAATCGCCAACAATGAGCAATGCATGACATGTCCCATGCCCCATACTGTCCACGTGCTACTTACACTCGCCACTGGCTAGTATGCAACACCCTCAAACCCTATGTTACAATTGAACCTGGACAGACACCAGCCACCAAACACTGCTGAACTGTCACAGCATTGTGATGTCAGCCCAGTCTGCCCACTGCTGGACCCACTACCACATACATATGTATGCCCACCCTCTCATATCATTGACCCTGACACACTCTGACCTTCATCTTCATGTCCACCTCTTGATTCACATTCATCCATAGGGCTTCCCTTTTCACCCGTTCTATTACACTCAAGCTGGTCTCAAAATAGAATCCAAATAATTGTGACACATTATAAGTTAGTTGTGTAGCATTACCTACAACACACCAACAGCTGGTATTAGCTTGGCACCCTGATGATTGTTGGGACAGACATCCATGGAGCATTCATGCATGCCAGAGGACAAGGCTGGTCTCACAACCTGCATGAGGTGAGGCAGAATCAATAAGTATTCTCATGCACTTACCATATGCGCTCACAAGGTTGCTTTTAGGGGATGTCCCACTTTCTGCTTCTGAAGTTCCACACTCCGCTCCGCTTCCACAGTTCCGAACTCCACTCCACCTCTGCTTCTGGAACTGCCCCAGAAGTAAAATGGCTCAAGTACGAGCATCCAGGGTCAGCTAGGGATCCGTGGAGTGCAGGGTTGGTAGGTACTGAGTGATGGCCCTGAGCATAGTTGGGCATAGTATAACATGGGCTTGCTGGCAGTGGGGACCTTAGACTTTTCTCTTTGGTTTTCCCCTCTGTCAGCCTGTGTGATTGTGTGATCTCCACAGCACTTGAGGGTTGCCCTTACAGTTGCTCACTCACCTTGGACTGCATACCTGTCAACTATAATGTACCTGGCTTGTGTCCCTACATAGACTGGGGCATGCTGTATATGAATGTATGGTTCGTTGCATCACAGTAACTTCTTTTTTGCTTTGTTGCTTTCACAAATCGCTAGCCTGTAGTGAGTAGTTTCAAGTGAATGTGCACATACTTGACATTAACGTCAGGTTGTTGTGATAAAATATTGTAAAAAAATTGTGATGTCATCATTTTATCTTTACCTCCTTTCTCTCAGCCATGAAAAGCTGAGAGTAATATTTTGGAAGAGTTTTACTTATTATATTCAAGGAAAAAACTACAAGACAACATCCTCTGTTGTCTCAGCCCACATGTGTGAGTCATAGACGTGCTATGGCATCATGAGTATGAGCAAGGCAGTAACGCACGTGATTACCCTGCACACATGTTGCCAATGATCGATCATCCCGGTTACATGGCAAGCAGGCGCCTGAACTGCCAAGATAATAAAAATAGAATGGAAAGGAATGTTACAACTATAGAAGGTTGTACAGAGGTGATAGAGACACAGTATTTAAATCAAGGAACATATCAAACATTCCCTATGTATTGGGTCGCATATGGAATAGGAAACGGAAAGGGCAGCTTTTACATTGTTGTGTCAAAGGAGCAAACTTTTCATTCAGTTATCTTTTCTTTCTTGTCATTGAATATTATGTTTCCAATTCCCCGTTCACTATTTTCTTCCCCCTGACAACTGACTATTTTTTCAGATTTTATTTTACTATCCAAACAAAATCCAGCATTATCTGCTCCACAGATAGTATAATTTTTTACATCCCCTTAGTTACCAATATTCCAAGGCTCTATCTCTATTTTTAACATTCCCAAAACCACCCATGATTCTTCTTGTATCAGTACCATTATATTCCTGTATGATATGCTTCAGCCAAAATTATATCTCTCTTGATACACATAAAAAAAAAAGGCTCAGGGCATTCAGACTTGCCTTTCAAAATTCCTTACCATTTTCTCCAACAACTGTTACAATCTACAAGCTAGCTATATTAGACTATCTACTTACTCCTCTGATTCATCATCATACCTTGAATTTCCCCTTGCTTGACCAACGATCCATCTTGACGCTGAAAAACCCCTGAGCCAAGTTATTGGAATATCATCAAATATTGTCATTGAACCCCGCATTACATCATCCTTGGTTAATCAACATGTGCATTACACCTAGCACCGCATTTATGAAGGAAACAAAAACATTTTTGAGCATTTTTTCTTTTATCAAAAAATATAGAAATATATAAATCTTAAAACAGGTGACCAGATTTGGTTGTAGAACCTAGCTACAGCTTGTCAACACCAAAACACAAACTCTTACTACATGCAGAGCTTGTGTGGGAAGTTGCGGTGCATATGATCTTGTAGTGATGATCCATGTCTAATGTCTTCATTCAGCTCCCTTAATTGGGTATGACATGCCTTTTATTGTCCTGCAGCTGAGTGATTTCATGAAGAAAGAGTTGGGGGATCAAGATGCTTGCAATGGCTCAAAGTGTCCATGGTCTGGCAACTCAGTGAATTCCTCCTGCTTGCTGTGAGGCTTCTGTTAGGCCCAGTTGTACACAAAGCATAGAGTTCAGAAGAGAGCCAGGCAAGTGGAAGGGAGGTCAAAAAGATATTTATATTCTGTGAAAACATATATTACTTATATTCTGGATGGACCACAATGGTCAGCTATCAATAGTGAGACAATGACCAAATAAAGGTAGACAAGATATGGACAAGTGTTCTTGTCCATGATCTGCATGGCTGTGTGTGGGTGCTTGTGTATGCATCATCCGCAACTAGACAGTGTAGCTGTCTTACACTGCATACACCTCACCCCTTGCCTCTCACATCCCTCACACCAAGGGATTAAAGAGATTTCTATCTCCAATCAGAAGCTTGTGGCCTCAATTGCCATATTAAGGTGGACATTTTGCATGGATACTTGTTTTTAGTGTTATCATGTAATAAGTGGGAAGCCCAGATGTATCTTATATTTGTACACATGATGAGCATGCAGATCTAACACAACACTTGGAGAGGTACTACAGACTACATATCAGTACTCAGCATGAACTTCAACTAAGAAGATGGCAATGATGATCACTGAGTATGTGGCATGCATAACCCATTTGTGAGTGATATCTGAATGTGGCAGCATGTTGAGGAGTAAGGTGACTTGCACTGCGTAGCTTCAGGTGTCAAGTGCTGAGGTGTGCGCTGAGGTGTCTTCACCTCGATCTCAGCTATATGGATATGTGCCGTCTGTACTCAGGAAAAGCAACAAGTAACAAGTCCAATTGAAAATGGCAGTATGCTTCACTCATCACAAAGCCAAGCACTGCAAAGCCAAAGGCACTCCTGCAATGCTGTATGATGCAAGGTAAGGAACATATACTTGGAGTGCAACATAGGAATTATGGGGAGTAACTATGGGTGGGATGTTATAGAGAACACCGAAAAGGATTTTAAGGACAGTTTTTCGATTTCACTTCATTTTATAACATGGACTCTTCAATCAGCTATAACTTCCTCACTCTTTACTATTCTCAAATACATCATTCATCCGGACACTTCATTCAAATATTCTATTACTTCTTATGGACCATTTCCTTTATTCTTTGACATTCATCATTTTGAGACGCATATATTGCGTACTTCCGAGCTGACGAGCTTATCATCGGATACGAGTCGAGGCGCGAAACATCGCGTAGTCTTTCACTCTTACTTCATCTTCCTTCCATCTTACTGATCAGATCATCACTTCTATCGCTAAGTCCATGTGTACAGCGGATCTAGTTCACATTTTAGATTCAGACAGAGCCAGGGGCTCAAGTATCATATGCTATTTTGTCTCTTCTCCTATACTCCTATTCATTGTCACAGTATATTACTTCGAAATAGGTAGTCTCAATATTACAACTTTCTTCGTTTTATTCTTCATACATCAGAACGTACTTTCGAGTCCTTTGAGTCCATTTCATCGCTTCGAGTCCTCTACTTCGAGTCTACAACTTCAAGTCGTTTGCTTCAAGTCTATCTAAAATTCAACTTCT
>QFFB01004242.1:0-18901 GCA_003316465.1 Ramaria cf. rubripermanens
CGTAATGGACAGTTTACGCCACTAGTCCTGAAGAGCAACCCCGCGATCACAAGGGTTCTAAACCTAAACCGACCCGAGAGTACATGTCCTTGGCCGACCCAGACCAAGCTGTACTAGTGCCGAAAATGCCACTAGACAAGACTGTTACTTCAGGTAGGTTTAAAGATAACTTTCCAGAAATAATTAGAGACCACCACATTGTAGACGAAGGGAGTGGTATCGCGAGAGGAAAAGTGGCAAACTCATCCGTCACCCATCTGCCACTCTCGAAGCTCATTGTAAACACTGACGAACCTTTGACGGATTTGGAATCTCTTGATATCGCAGAAATCATGCCAATGCCTGGGCGCAGCGAAATTAAATCTGTTTCTGACATAGGAGAGCAGAATAGTGGGGCACCGTTGCCAGGTAATTTAACAATACCCATGCCCACATTCCAGCTTGAAACATTAGCGTCTCCTTTTCTAGAGAAGAAGACCCTTTCCAAAGGCAGAAACGGCCAGCGTTCTGACGAAAATATGCCGATCCCTGCTGGTAATACCCTCCAAGCTTTGTCCAAGTCGTCGAAGCGCAGACGCGCAGTAGACGACTCAACGGATGAAGAAAGGAGAAGAGGGAAAGTGGCTAAAACCCAGCCCTTCTACAATTCACAGCTGCTTAGGCCTCAGGAAACAGCCACGACGCGGTCGACTACGAAGTACACAGCCCGAGCCAGGAAGTCCTCTCCTTTACCTTCCTATCTGGAAACAGATTTCGATGTCATCCCTTCTACGTCCCGGGCTTCCATACCTCCTAAGTCAGAGCCTTCGCCGGATGCTTTAGCAGACAAGTTGCATGTGAAATCGACTACTACTGCCATTGGGCATGAGGCTGCCCAGACAGCAAGTAACAAGGGCTTGAAACCACCTGAGCCGTCCGAAAAGAAGAGTAAAGGGGGAGATGTCCGAGAGCGTTTTCATGTCTCCAGCAGAGCCAAAGTGAATGTTTGTTTTGTTCGTACCGTTCTGGGCTCACCGTCTATCTATTATTTAGAGGCCGAGGAAAAAAGCTATAATGATCATTGATTCTGAAGATGAGGTGGAAGACCCGCCCTTGATAACCACTACAGTGCTAGTGGACGAGCCTAAGAACTGCACGGTATGGCCCGAAGGTTCAGCTAAAACCAACGGTTGTTGACTAGTGTTCCATAGACTAAAGCTGTAGCAACCCCCAAGGTCCCTCTGGTGGTTTCTCCAAAGACTAAAGGGACGACGACGAAGCTGACAAAGGCGCCATGGAAAAGCATGGTTCAGTTGCGCCCAGCTGAGGATACATCCTTGACGTCCAATAGCAAAGCGAACATTGAAGCCGACGAGGAAGCAATCAGGATAGAAGAAGTCAAGGTAACCTTTCATTTACAACATATTACGACTCTCACCTGAGACACATGGACCAGGCTCTGAAACCACAACCTGAAGAAGAAATAAAGACGCTTTTAGGGCTCGATCCGCCGCTTCGTGCATTCCCCACCGTTTCTCCTCCAGCACCTTCAGAAATAGATATGAATCTGGCTGAAGCTCCGTGCGACGATTTTGATATGAATGCTGACTTTGACTTTGACGTCATCCCTGTCGACTCTGCACCTGAGAGACTGCCCCCCCATACGCCAGTTGTGGGTGTTCATAAAGTGGATTCAGAGCATGATGTTCTTGGTGCAGGAATGGTGTCACGATCAAGCAGTCCGCATGCTGAGTTGAACATCATTCAGCAACCCAAACGCTCGCCCGCCCCGGGGGCTGTTGGCCCAAGAGTTTGTGGGCCAACACAGGTACGACATATTAGGCTTATTATGAGTTTGATTGTTATCCCCAGTATCAAATAACCACCTCTTCGTCTTAGAGTCATAATCCTCTCGTGCATTCCCCTTCGGCTCGCTCTCCCAAAAAATGCACCACTCGTCACGTTGAAACGATAGATCTGACGCATGTGGACGAGGAAGGAAACAAGGATGGTCAGGAGAATATCTTTGCAACCCATGTTTGTTTCCTGCATTTATTTGGCCCTTCACCCGCGCCCCCTTACTGCCCACGCTACGTAGACATCTACAGAAAGAGAGCAATATGTGTATAGCACTCCGGCGCGTCCAACCGTCAAGTTTGCCCATGATACCAAGCATTCTTCGAACTATACCCCTCGCACGGCTCTCAAGCCTAGATTGCCCAACGACAAAGCCAAAGTTCACTCCATGATACCGCGTCTCAGGCCGAATAGAGAAAGGGAGAAAGATATTACCGGTCCTTATCTCGTTTCGATAATCAATTCTTGATGGTGAAATCTGACTGAGTTACATGGTAGCCTCTCGTATAGATGTCACGAAAACTCCACAATTCTCAAGACTCCCGCGCAAAAACCAGCTGCTAGAAATACCTCGAAGACGTCCTCAGCCGGCTCACCTCCCATCCGCTGACTATGAATCAGAGGAAGATGACTCGGAGCGCGAGATGGATGCTGATCAAAAGATCGTTGTGGTCAGTTCCTGTCTTTCTCTATAAATGGAGTATGGGACGCTGAGATCAGGCAGGTCCTGAACAAGATCCAGGAGGTTCGATATCAGTCTCTTTACTCATTAGTGAGCTTGTAATCTTCCCGCTGTTACTAGGTGATTCTAGGGAACCTGAGTGACAAATTCAATGGCGCTACAAAGCATACTCGAGCGGCCACAGCAGATTTACGCTTGTTTGCAGCAGAGGATATCAAGGGAATACGAGACGAAAGGTGTGACTCCTTATCCACGCAGGAATGTCTGAGAATTCAACCTCGTTGAACCCCCCGTCAGCGGCGAGCATTGTAAGAGCTTGGTACATCTCGAAGAAAAGTACGCAATATATGGACGTCAAATGAGAAAAGGCTTCGAAGAACAGAACAAGATCAATGCAGACATCGATAAAAGGCTCCGTCAGGCAATCCTCGATCATGACAAACATGGACTTTCCAGAAAAATGCCAAGGACACTTGCTTCACGTCCAAAGATATTCCAGAGCTTGACATCCTGATCAGGGAGCTGCACCTTGCATGTAGTAACCGTTATTACTGTCACTTTGACTAACCCTATCCCATTCTGCACGAATATCGTGCCTGTTATTACTAGACCTCTACAGTAAATGACTTGAACAGAGCTCGTGCGACTCTTCGTGAGTTTAACATAACCGAGCAGGTCTACGTCGTCTGTTTATTTAAAACAGTCCCATTGATCAAGGAGAAACGCGACCCAGATGTTCAAATGTATACAGCGCCAACAGACGCATGTGAATATGTCGTACAGTCGCTAGTACTCTCCAAACTGGGCATGGCCGGTCTCGTTTGCGTGCTGTCGCGCCTCTTTCTCCCCCTTCAAACCCATTCCACAGATCTACACATGACAGCCATTAACGCATGTCTGCTGATTGAAAAGCGTAACACAACAGGCGTACCTCACACTTTAGTAAAAATGTCGCCGTATTTGTGAATTTTCTTTGCTCGCGCAATTTCCCCGCTAGACGCTCTGCTGCAGTCAGTATTTCTGCATTTCCGACGGGGAAAAGTGTTTCGTGAAAATCGAGAGGCGCCCCGGGCGTAGGCGCGAGGGAGGTGGCATCATAGTGGATGCCAGAATACAACAGAATTACACGTGATGCATAGGACGAATCCTCGCCGAAGCGGTCGATGCGTCCTGTCTCGATGTCAATGGAGGCAATTTCCGCTCGATAGTGCCTGGAGAAGATGGAAAGTTCTAAAACAGTGTGAGCATTAAGAAGGTACGGGAGGGGGCCACTGACCAATGGCGCCTCCCCATGAATTTGGGTTGAGAATGGTACTGATGTATTGCTCGCGTGGACGGCTGAAGCAGGCGGAGATCAACGCAATGATACATGTGAACAATAAGCGCACCCTAGAACAGCTTCGCTATATGTCTCGGTGTCGTTGCCAATGGCATCTGCAGCGACTATTGGGAGAAGACGGAAGGTTCAGGTTCTTCTCGCTCGGGAGTTGGGAGGAAGCGCACGTTGGCGAAGGCGAGGGGCTGCGCCCATGTCCTGCTCAAACACGACTCCAATTGACGAGAACAAACAGGAATTATCGTCTGGAACGACCTGCATTAACGAGTTCGATTAATACAACAGTCACGCCCAGCGGCTGAACAGCTATTTACACGATGTATGAGAGCGCCTCCATCTGTCTCAACATAATCGTCACCCAAAGCTTGCTTTCCTGGCTGCATTATCGGTGGTCGAGCACTTTTTGGAGCACTAGTAACAGGTGATGAGGCAGGAGCCACCCGTGAGGGTGCTGGGGCATGGGTAATGCCAGAACCGGAGGTTTGTGTAACGATCAACTGGTCACCTTTTTGAAGTCCAAGCGATGAAAGTGGAAGTTGTGGGATCAATGTCAGGGCTCGAGGGGGATACCCAGACTTGACTGAATGTTGGCGGCCATTGTGAGATGAGGCGGAGGAGTAAAAATTTGTACTGACGATCCTGAAGAGAGGGTGGTATCTCTGTTGCTGCTAATATTGCCTGTTGGAGATCTCTGACTTTTGTATCGTCGCTCTCGAGGTCGATTTGTATTGTTGTTACCCCCTTAGGGTGCCTCAGGCGGATAGATGTCATGGTGTGTTAAAATGTACACACTGATCACCCAGTGGCACCCATCGCAAACCACAACGCTCCGTCTTTAAAACGACTTCAGCTTGGTTTACTACTAGTTCGAGCGATCCCAGTAAGTTATCGGAAAGTAAGGTTGGCTAGAAACTGATTTTGCAATACCATGCTGCCCAAAAACCTAATAATTACACCCCTTCCAAAAACTTAGACTATCATCGAGTTTCAGATACTCGGATTTGCGAGGGCTGGAAATTTGACTATTACGCATCATGGAGGATGAAATCATTGACATCGACGGTGACCATGATGGAATCATTGACATCGAGTCTCCTATCCCTGCAGCTGATTTCTATTCCACCGCTGGCCCATCCATGACTTCAACTGAACAGATAGCCCCACCAGGTGTCAGGCCAGTAACAGTAGCCTCTCAGCTCGCAGCTACATCGATGTCTACCCGCCGCTCTAGTCGCAGCACCACCACTCCCCCTGTGATAGAATCGTCAGACCGTACTACCCGCAGTGCCACGCACAATACCAGGCCGCGTTTCCAACCAAAGCTAAAGCTTAAAGTTAGCGAACGCCAAGCCTCTGGCACATCTTTCCTGGGTCCGTATGATCGTGAGTTAGATTCGGATGACGAGGACCTGGCGTTTGAGGAGCAGTTTATATTGCGGATGCCTGCTGGGCCGGACTGTGAGAAGCTGAGAGCAATGGTCGAGAGCAGAGAGATAACTAAGGATGTATGGTTCAAATTCAAAGGTAAGCAGCCCTGTAAAGCTCGCGGAATATCCTTGTGGTCGATACCAGGCCTCCCGTCTTTTGGCGCATTTATATGCATTCTACTGCCCTTTACAGGCTGAGACCCTGCTGAATGACCGGCGCTTATTACTGCCTTAATACACCATTTACAAATCCTCTCCCCACTTTTCTACTAGATAACAATTTTGTAGCTTTGACAATGGGTGGTTTATCATGGACGGTATCGAACGACCTGGATACCCGTGGGCTGTGAGCCATGGCCGGCATGAAGGCTGATTTTACATCACAGATTCCAGGCGAGGTGTATTCCATATCGGAGACTCGACGTATTCCTCGAAACTCGTTGATCTTCCTTGCATCGTGGAGTCACAAAAAACCCTCGATAACAAAAACTTGTTCAAAGTGGCCGACATCTGTCAGGTGCATTCGGATTTCATTTTCACTTTCGAGACTACTTGGGCTACAATTGTCGCAGATGCTTGTTGTTGAGGATAAGCTGCGCAGCGAGGAAGAAATTTCCGCCACAAAATCCTTTAACATCGATGAATTCATATGGCCCCACGGGATCACCCCTCCTTTACATTGGGTACGCAAGCGCAGGTTTCGAAAGCGTGTCAATAGACGGGTTAGTGATTCATTGCTATACATAATACATCTCTTCTCATCTAATGGTGTGGGAGTGAGCGCTGATGTGTGCTGTTTGCGTTTAGACTATAGAGACCGTTGAGCAGGAGGTGGAACGGTTACTTGGGGAGGACGCCAATGCAGCCAGAGTTCAATATGGTGCGGCAGTGTAACATTCCCGAGAAACAAGATTGAACTGTGTTATAGAGTTATTGGAGAACGTGAATCCAGACCTTTCTGATTCCGAGTTCATCGATGCGGAGGAACCTGCTTTCGACGCAGGACCTGAGATGGACGGCGAGTTTGCCGTACCTGCTCTTCCAGTCGAGGATGATGAAGAGGAGGAGGACGACGACGAGGAGGGTGATATTGACGAGGAACTCGCTGCAGAACTTGCGCGGGAAATGGGCGAAGAAGCTGAGGAAGAGGCAAGCGATAGCGAGGATAGTGATGAGTCGTCAGAAGAGGGAGCAGAGGATGATGACGACGAGGATGAGGAGGTGGTGCAGGCGAAGAAACTGTTGCTCGAGGAAATTCATGACTTGGAGGCAGCGGTTGCGAGGAAGGAGACTGAGATCAGGACCTCAGTTAATCCGCTTATTAAAGTGTGTGCTACAGCATTACACTATCCACTTCGTTTTTCACGCCACTAATATGACTTGACCTACAGAAACGTTTCGAGGACCAGCTCAAGAAGATGCGGGCAGACCTGGAACAGAAACAAACGCAGCGGGAGCAGGTCGTGGAGGAGCAGCGATTGCGAAAACTACGTCAGAACGGCGTAGTCCCTATTGAGATGGGGGATATGGATGTAGATCAGGAAGTTGATGATGGGGACGATACAGGCATGGAGGAAGTCGTGGAAACCCCAGGGTAGGCTGTGATATGCTCATGCTCGGGTTCCTTCTATACTGTAATTTGGGCATGGTGTTCGAGCTACTGGACAAATGAATGTTGCCAAGTGTATCAAGTTTCGAATGAGTCTCGGCCCGTCGCATCTCACCACAGGACAATAGTCTGGGTACATTTTTACATCCCGATGCGTTAACCAGTGGGCTTGGAATTGGGGGTGTTTGAAGCATCAACATAAATGTTCAAGGTTGTTGAGCCACTGCCAGTGGAAAGACGGGAGCAAAGTTTACTGGTTAGTCAGCTTTCCCCTCCTATGTACGTCTTTTTCTTGCTCCCTGCTCGTGCTTTCCGTTCGCTATACGCGACACACCAGGCCGACGTCAAGTGCCACAGCATTTTTTGAGGACATAGCGTATTTTTCCTGTCCTATCTCGATCACATGAGGTGTGTCTTCCACATACGTGATACGGTGCTTATCGTGGATGGCTGATTGCACAACGTCTGGACCTGCCTAGCATCGAGTCACAAGCAGAGAAGATATGGCAGTATGCTATGCACGCTGATCCTATCGGTGGAGACGCGAACGACGCGTCGTTGAACTTGGGCAACGGTCGGTCTGGCGCCGACGCAACGACCGATTTTTCCGACCAACTGGGTTCAATACCGTCAAAGTTCAGCTTCCATGGCCTGGCCCAGAGTCAGACGCAGAGTCAAGGCACATGGCCACTCCAAGAGACTTCATTGGATGATCCCGAGTCCCAAAAAGAGAATAGACAATTGCCTGTCCCATCGGGGGCTCCATCACCTGTCACATCTACTGCAGTGACGACAATCTCGCCCACTGGGCATGTATCGACATCGACAGCAGGTATGAGCAATTGCAAACCCACCTCGTCGAGTCATGTGACCTTGCACGTGACAGGCGCGTCCCCACGTGTAGCTGCCCCTTTTGCGGGTCCCGTCACTGCCCCATCTAATTTGGTTCCTTTGATGGAGAAGCAAGGGATGACTATTCGCGCTTCGCCCTTGAGGCATAAGGTTAAGGCCGTGTCATTCATCTCACCGAAGTCACCGCCCTCGCCACCCACTTTACCTCGTACTCTCACAATGCCTCCTCGACTGAACCGCTATGCACCTAGAAATGTTGACAGGTCTTCTCAGGACTCGTTCGCGGGCCCTCCCCCGCCTCAAGATCTTAATAGTTACGTACGGAGCTCGGCCGTCTTCAACAATACCTACATTCGCAGGGGAAGAGACGGCAGACCTGGAGAAGTCTTCGAGCACCCATCCCATGTCTCGAATGCGACTACATCTCTCTCGGAGCCGCCACCTGTGGACGAGATAATGTCATCTTCTCAATCGGAACATGGGGATGATGGACCTTCGGTTTCACAAGTCATGAGGGCGGCGTTCCCTAGTTTGAGTCCTATCTTGGCCCCAGAACCCGTAATACTAGTCAGGGATAGCCAGTCTCAACACAGTCAAGGTGGCAGTAGTGGCAACGGCAGTAATATTGGTGGTCATTCTAATAGTGAAGGCGCCATTTCATCTAATCCTCACGCATCCAATTCGCAATCCCCTCGTTTACCCTCTCACGCATCTTCTTCGTCATCAATATCCTACGTACTCCCTCGGGAAGATATTCAAGATCCAACGCAACCCAATACGCAGCCTACGCAACCTAGCACGCAACCTACCCAGACAGACCCTCAGCCTATCACGATGGTTCCGTCCATGAGTACTTACCCAGGCGGACCCTCCTTTCTACCTGTTCCACCACATCGCCGTGTAGAAGTCGCTTCGTTGCAGGCAGCCAGACATTGGGCGAAGGCAGAAGTGATTCCCGAGACGCCAGCGTCTACAGCCGGGCTTAGTGTGCAGGCCTCCGTTGCGGTTCCTTCTCTAAGCACTCCCCCAGCTGTTGATATTCCAAAAATGCCACCGCCGCGCTCAACGGTGCGTCATTTTGTGGACAAGGAGAGGGTATCCGAAAACCGCGAGGTTCACACAAAGTCAGTGTCTACGTAACCATCAGCCTTTACGTCTGACATGTTATTAGGCCTTCATCAAAAGGTAAAGGTAGAGCAGAGCAAGTGGCTGCGCCTGTTTCTAGCGCCCTTGCTCCGGCGACCCGGTAAAGCGTTTTCTTTCGACTTAATAATGCTGGTCTAATACGTAGTTAGACATACAAGGAACAAGTCGCCCCATGACGCCGCTGTCATGCCAGAGGCTCTAGAGGAGCAGAACCGGCATACAATTTTAAGGACCCCCTCGATCCGAAGACCTCGACCACGTCAAAGCGAAGTTGTTCCAGATTCTCAGGAGGACGAAGAACAACGGGATTCTGTTCATGACCGTGACTCGTCTCCGGCTGTGCCCCTCATCCAAGCCTTGGCTCGTCGCGGCGAAGGAGAAGCTCTCCATCCGCCTACCCCGACACCAGCGGCAGTTAAATCTCCATTGCGGAAGGGTGAACTCCCAGAGGGGGTTACCCACACGCGCGGCAGAGGGCGCCGGAGTTCTGCCAAGGGATACCGTAATCAGGTGGTGGCTTATGCGGAGAAGCAGCCTCTTAGGGTTGATAAAATGGTCTCCCCCATACCAAGCGAGGAATCTATGGCTGTAGATGAAGAACAGGATCAGTCTGAGTTTCCGCGCCGACCGATCGAGAAACCCAAACCTGTAGCAGTGACACGTCGAGCTAAGGTGAAAAGAGAGCCATTATCTAAGAAACGGAAGAGGGAAGCAAAGGGGAGTCGGGCCCAAAGGACGACGGCGAACGCGCCTGCTGCAGGGCCATCTACACGTTCCCGTAAACGCAGAAGTAATACACCTAACGAATTGCCCAAAGACAGCGAGGCACCCTCGACCACTTTGCAACCACCTAAGAAACGCCACCGTAGCATCATAGCCACTACGCCCGTACCCACTTCCCCAGTGCAGCTGATTATTCGTGTCCTTGCACGGCGCGCTGACAAGCGTAATGTCTATTGCCCTGGGACCGTGTACGTGGAGACTGCGCCCTTAGACCCAATACCAGCATCGACGGTCTTTACCGTTCGCTTCGATGACGGGCATGAAGAAGATATGGATGTGGAGTATATGCGCCAGTTTCAACTAGAGCCGGAGGATGTTGTACGCGTTACACAGCGACGCAAGGGTAAAGCCAGAGTTTGTTCTGCGCAGGTGCTCGACGTGGAACAGTGGAACACTGCCGAAATGGCGGAAGTGCATGAGCTCGATCAGGGCCCGGATGCGGACGATTACGAGATTGAAGGCAGGTTTTTGAGTGTGCTAGAGGACCGTATTCACGACCAATGGAATGAACGGCGTGTGAGCACCCGAACGCTCCTCAGAGATCAGGAATTGGACCCACCAGAACGCAACGAATGTCTCGCAGGGATGGGATTCATAATCACGTTACCGGACATCCCTAAGAGCAAGAGAAGTCTTACAAAGTTCATTGAAGCGTCTGGTGGCCTCGTTTACGATGACTGGTCGGCGATTGTTTCCTTGAATGGTTCTGTTGAAGTCGCAGGGAAGCGCATCGCGGGTAGGGCCCCGGATATGCGTATAGGTAAAGAATCACGCAAGATGACACCCTCGACACTGTTCTGTTTGACGGACGAACCGAGAACCACGCCCAAGTATCTCATTGCATTAGCACTTGGCGTACCTTGTATATCCAAGGACTGGGTTGTGGACAGGGTCGTGCGTGTCTTCCTTGTTCGATGTAGCTAGTTCTGATTTGATTCGCAGGATGTTGAGCATTATGTTAATTGGCCAGCTTACGTTCTGCCTGCCGGTTACAATCCTGTGACACGGATGCCCGCCTCGCAAGCATTTGATCGAGCCTGGTGGCTTAAGGGAAATAATCTGCCAAATCTATTGACTCAGCCGCCAATTCTCAAACCATTTGCGAGCAAGGCCTTCTTGTGCGTTGGAGCTCCCGATTTCTTATTCTCGAAGGTTAGCTTTTGATGATTGTTGACCGTTGATGTGTCTTGCTTAAGTATCCACCGCGGAATGTAGAAGGGGTTTGGTACCTTTCCGAAGGTCCTCCTGGCAATGGGTGCATCCTATGTCCAAGCCGTCACAGAGATTGCCAGGGTCAATCTCAAGGGACAAAACGATTTCGATTATACAGTTGTTGATGACGGTGAGGCCCTGGTTAACTACAAGGACGCGGTCGCCGTGAACGTGTCATGGATCAAAAAGTGTCTGGTGACGGGAATCGAGGGACCAACTCCATGGCCAGATCGTGAAATGCCATGATCGCGTATACATTGTCTGGTATTCGCCATTCGTTTCCCTTGTTCTATTAGTGCTTGTATCTCCGAGTAACGTCTTATTGGCATATTGTCCGTTACATGGGAGAGTCAAAGTTTACTCATTAACGCTGCGCGCGTGATTCTAAGTCTTTCTCCGTTGCCACGAGTGACGTCATCAGTGTCTTGACTTTCTCTTGAGTTGCCAACGGTGCTGCAGGTAAAGGCCGACGTGGGACGCCGCCATAGCCGCGGAACAACTGAGTGGCGTACTTGCCATAAAGTATCAGGAGAGTATAAGTCATGAGGGGGGAGTGCGACAGGCTACCTTTGTAGCCGGAATACCGCCTCCCAGTATAGCCCACTCGGCCCCGCTGACCTCGCCTTGAAGTTTAGTCGCTTCAGCGAGTTTGCCTTGCTTGTAAAGATCGTACAATTGAATTATCACGCGGGGGAAGAAGTTAGCGATCCCGGTGATGACACCGTGGGCGCCGACTGCAAGAGCACCACTGGAGCGAAGAAAAGCTAAGACTAAGGTGCCACGGAGGCTGGCAAAGAACTTACACTAGATAATCTGATGCACCCCCCAGGACAACAAATCCAGGGTTCTGATGGGAATTACGCGCCATCTTACCGACGTTGTGATCTGTCTGCAGTTTATGGTGTATGAGCCTCAGTCACGATATCTCGGGAGATTACAGCCATAGTTACCGACCTGCTTTATGCCGGCGATATTTGGGTGTTTGGCGAGACGGGCAATACCATCTGAAGTGACTTCTAGACCAGATGAAGCACCGGGCCAGGAGTATATCATAACTGGAATCGGGATCGTATCTGCGACCTAGAAAAACTAAGACCAGGGCCACAGGTCTTGATTGGTCAACGTGTAATTCGTACCTCGAGATAGAAAGATTCGAGGGCTTCAGCGGTCATACTTGGCGCGAAAAAGCTGGGAGGGAGAATGCAGACATAGTCGGCACCAGCCTCTGCAGCATCTTTGCCAAGCATGATGGCTTCCTGCGTGCTCTGGGCACCTCCCCCAGCCATGATAGTGAAATTATGGAAGCCGTGTTGCTCTGCAACCTCACGAGTAGCGCGAGTAAGCTGAAAGTACTGTGAGTCAGCAGGGTATGTTGGAGACTGTCAGTGCAAATAAAACACGCCTGGAATCGTTCATCTCTAGTCAGGGAGACTTGCTCCCCCGTTGAACCTTGGATTAGCACACCTTGCACGCCGGACTTTGCGAGATACAATATATGCTTCTTGTTGGCTTCTATGTCAACTTCTTGCTCTGGGGTATCTTTGAAAATGGTGATTGTCGGGACATGAATGCCTGCAAGCGGTCTGTGGGGGGTACCTGGAGCCATAGTAAGTTGAGAGTGAGAGCCAAGAGGTGGTCAAAGTACCTCGAGGTGTTACATGTAAAAATCGCCTAGAGCGCTCGGGAAATTAGTACCGTGGTAGCTTCTTACATCCTACACGTGACCCAGTGACCCGCTAGATGGGCCGCTGTGGGCCGCCATCCCGCAGGTGGGAGGCTGAAGCGGGCAGATTCACTTATACTGGTGTCAGATGATTCGTACGGGTAGGCTCGACATGGTTTTTGAGTGCGCCGCACGGTTCAAGTAGTATGTCCTGTAATGTCCTTCCAAATAACCCTAGCTGTATTTGGGTGTCACAGGTGTATGGGCAAGTGGAGGGACAATCACGTGGCACGCCTCCAGCTGAGTAACAAAAGCCACCATGCTCCGCACCAGAGTTCATTTTGGTGCACAACTTGGCCAGCGGCCACTCGCTTTGCGCTGCAGTAAACCTTTGAGTACTGAGCGTGAGTTTGTTGTTACTCATTAGCTGCTTTAGTTAACGAGACAAAGGCACGGGAAGACTTTGATGGCAAGTTTCATAACGATCGTTCAGCTCAGGGACCTTCAACTTGAGCCTGATGTTCATATTTCGGCCATAGGACATACAAGCCTGTCCGAAGCAGTGTGCAGTATTTTTATAATAATCCACCCGGATAAGCTATCATGTTGTGTGCTCTGCCCCTTACTCCCGAAACTTGCCGCGTAAGTACATCATGTTATTTTCTGTTCTCCGGAAACTCTTGCTTGACTGGCCGGATCCTAACATGTCCCAAGATGATCGACAATCAAGTGGCGGACATCAGTCGCAACCCACCTGTAAGCCCATGATTTGTTTCAGCTCATATCCTTTCGAGATTCTGCCACCGGGGCAGCCACAAACGCAGGCGGTAGTGTAATCACTGAACGCACGACGGCTCTCTGCATAGCCATAGTCGTCGTCACAATCAAATCACACGACCCAATCCTTCTTTTCTCCTTTCCAAAAGGCAGCGCTTCTCTGCGATAATCTTGACGAGCATACTGCTAAGACGGCAATTCATAAATCTTGGTGCCTAGTGTCAACATGCCCTTTAGCTTCATGCTTGGTTGGTTTATGGGGCTACTTGGGTCCTATGGATGCATGTGGGTCCACAGAATCGTCAAAGGTTGTTTGATCCGCCGCAGAAGCCATGCATTTGGCGCCCCATTTTCTATAGGTGATATTTATGTAAGTCGTCATCGTAGATGTATAGAGGTGGGCAACTTCTCGTGGTTCAAAATTTCGATTCATCAGTACTGCGGTCATACTTATGATAGGTAGTGTTGGGCGTTACAGCATGTCTTGGCGGCTGTCCTTATTTGGGTGTAGACCAAGTAGGCTGTAGCGCTTAGGCGCTATAACTACGGTGAATTGAGCTCCACACCATAATCTCTTTTCTTAGACTCCGGGCGCTGGCGTACCAACTATCATCGCCACCATACGACGTGGCTGGGACTCATGGTTATGCGTAAACCTGCATGTCGCTACTCTCCAATCGTCACGGTGCTGGTAGCGGCGAATTTAGCAGTTCTTTTCTTTCTTTTTCACTCCTTAAACACCCAAGAGTATTCATGGGACTCAAACCAATTCTCCGAGCAGTCTGAATCAGGTGCCCAAAATGCAGGTGCCCAATCGCACGAGGTTCCACAAGCAACTCTCACTGTAACGACTGTCACGACGGCAACGGCCATCGTTGAGACTATACGCCAGCCATCTCCTCCACCGAACCCTGGCCCTCCATTTTGTGATGTGTGCGGTTCAGAGGATCCTTTGTGTACTCTATATGGGTGCGCTCGATAATATACGTTCATGTATGATCTCGTTGATCATGATATGCCACCAGTGAACACAACCTTGCACGATCTCGCGTCTATGAAGGTGCAAACGCCCGCTTTCGTCGCGTTATTTCCAACGCTCTAGCTGGTAAACCCACGAAGATTGGCGTCCTCGGCGGCTCGGTCACAAAGGGTCATGGCATTCGCCCTACCGAGAACTGGACAACCATCTTTCTTGACAACTGGAACAAGCTCTTCCCCAAGTCCAAGACCACCCTCATCAATGGTGCAGTCCCTGCAACAGGCTCCGATTATTATAGCATGTGCTTTGGAGAACACATTGATGAGGACGTCGATTTAGTTATCGTAGAGTTGCTTATCAATGACCAAAGGCATGTCTTTTGTATGAGGGGTGGCTCGTCCTTATCTTCGTTATCTCCAGACTTGAATCAAACGCACTGGCTTACGAGTGGTTGCTTCGTGGACTTCTTGGCTTGCCAAAGAATCCGGCGGTAATAAACCTATACGTCAGTCTTCCCACGAATTAGGGTTTCATGCCTTTAAAAGGTGCCACTACTTTCTAGACCATAGGTTTGAGCTTCGAACTTATTACAACAGGCGGCGATTTGCATACTCGTACGTGATACAGCGTGGTAG
This sequence comes from Ramaria cf. rubripermanens, assembly GCA_003316465.1. NCBI lineage: Eukaryota > Fungi > Basidiomycota > Agaricomycetes > Gomphales > Gomphaceae > Ramaria > Ramaria cf. rubripermanens. Next base: position 14,938 of record QFFB01004242.1, read on the forward strand.
ACACGTTCTATTCTAAGCAAATTGTTACACAGCTATTTCCGAATACTATGGTGTGCACATTCACTAATGGTACAATGCACGACATTGACCACTGCCGTTGATACAGACGTTCCAGTGGTCAGCGTCCGTAACATGCTTGCGCCCCATATCTTTAAACATGCCAATCTCGACAAATATTACTTCACGAAGCTGCCGGATGGCAGCCCAGATTTGCGCCATGTGTGTTATCTCAATTGTCCACTTTTTCGTGTCTTTCTTAGTTTGTTTATAGGTGGGTGCACCTGGTCACAAGGTGATGGGGGATCTTCTAGTCGCATACACCCAGCGCCAGATATGTGCGGTAGAGCGTGAAAACGCCAAACCGACCAAGTATACTTCAGATGGCACTCTTCCGGGGACGGAAGAGTTGGATGCCATCCCGAGGGTATGTGAGCGATTTGAATCACTGATTCTAACTCACGTATACTTTGGTCTGCAGCTACGTTTGTTTCAAAAGTATGACCATGAGACCGTCACGGATTCGATCAAACCCTCATGTTCCTCTGTTCGAACAACAAAGCACCCACTCACCCCCATTGAAGCCAAAGGCTGGTAAGTTCTTGCCTAGGAGGCCATCCCTTTGGTCGCTCACAGCTTGTCTGTAGGGAGAGATGGGTTTACAAGGGGCAAAAGGACAAGCCCTATCTGATTGCGAAAGAACCAGGGTCAATGTTTAAGGTTGATGTGGTGGTAGGGGTAATGGGGCGTGTGCGCATCACATATTTAAAGAGCAAAACGTTCGGATTAGGGGATGTATGGTGCTGGCTGGACAACGACAGGAAGAGCGGGACGAGGGTGGTATCGTGGTGGCAGATAGAAAACATGTGCGTCATTCCGCCTTTCTATCACCGGAAGTCGGCATATACTGAACGTTTCCCTCTGCGTCACGGCATTAATTTAGTAATGTTGCGGTGTAAGTTTCTAGTGTCTGAATCATTGTCGACTGCTCACCTTCCGACTCCTTTGGCTGTCGCAGAGTTGCAGTAGTGACAGACAAGGCCACTCCCGGGAAGCACATACTCTCCTGTGAAGTTATGAAGGAGACCAGTGATCCAGGCGGCGGACACGAGTTCCGCCTGATAGCTGTGGACGCGTCTTAGTCTACGGTGCCATGAGTTGTGCATACATATAGAAAGTCTTGCATAAATTATTCTATAGATGCGTCTTACCCTTGCTCACGTCTAAGTACCTCCGTATGACATTGAAATCCATCGAGACTTGTTCGCGGACGTATTTATTTGCCGCATTCAAAACAACGCATCTGCATTGTGGTGAAGCGAATAGTTTCTGTTACGCAGTGTTAAACAGCACCAAACAAACCAAGGGCCGTGTGGCAACTTTGGAACTGCTACGATGTCGGCAGGTTCCTCTTCTGTAATTAAACCGACTTCATTCCCTACGTACACCTCGGTATCGCGCTCACGATTGCACTCTCTATATTCCGATTTCTCTCCTCAGAAGCAGTCCAATCCCGCCGGATTTCAATCGAACGTAGACTGGTGGCGTCGCACCTTATTACATCTCCTCAGCACGGCTGCACAGCCCTCTTCGCGCGACGTCTTGGTCTTACATGCGGATACAGCTCTCTTGGATGGATTACGCTGTGAGGACCTCAGCGTCGGCAAACCACTCGGTATGGCATCCGTACTGGTGAGCAACAACCATCTCTAGACATGTGGAGCTCGCAAACTGTCAATCATCCTAGGAAAGACAGAGCTCTCCTCTTCTGGAGTTGTTATAAATGCGGCTGCTTTCCAAGCTTCTACACAGTCTATCTACTACCCCGGTTCCTTACCGATACGTGTCGCGTCCTACCTTGTCGGTCGACCTCTGTGGTGGGCATTGGAGCAGCTGAGTATTGTTGGTGATGGAGAGTCTGAAGAGAAGAGATGGAAGAAGGTGCAAGGTGATTACATCGTTGTGCCACTTTTAGAGGTAGGTCCCAGTCGTCATTTGGTCAAATGACGAGCATGACAACGTGACGCCTCCAACAGCAAGCAGCCAATGCAGTCCTAGAGTATCATCGCTCAGAGCCTCATTTGTCTATATCAGATTCGCTTCGCAATTTGGATACCTTCCGGGCGGAATTCGCGGAGAAGGCCCTGCCTGGTGTCACACTGACCTTATCCGACATCAAAATACTCTTGCGATATCTTGAGCGCGATCGCAGGGCCATCGTGACCGATCGCGATGTCATCAAATTCGTGGATGAGGAATCGGAGGCAGAAAGTGCCCGGCTCGTGACGCAAGTGGACCATGGGGTTCTTGAAATGAGGCTCGCGGTGGACAAGCTACAAGACCAAGTAGACGATATCCATCGCCAGATTGAAGAGTATGTAAATATTCTTTTCACCAGCTGTTTCTCCTGACTGGTAATTATGGTCGCTAGTCGAGCGTCAAAGATCACAGAGCAGTTGCGCCGGAAACGCAAGGAAATGGCCATGTCGTATCTACGCTCTCGCAAACAGCTGGAGGACCTCCTCTCCAAACGACTCCGTTCTCTCGAAACTGTTCAGGCGACTCTGCTACAAGTAGAAAGCGCTGCTGGTGACATTGAAGTGCGTAGCGATCTATCGTCTATCCCATGTATACTGAAGACATTTTCAGATTATGAAAGCCTATGAAACCTCAACTATGACACTCAAAAGTTTACTTGCTCATCCTTCTCTGAATCGGGACAAAATCGACGAGACGATGGAAGCTATGGCGGAAGCTGCAGCCGATCATGCTGAAATTGATGAGGCCATTAAGCTGGGTGGAGAGGGCGTTGCGGCTGCTGCTGGCAATATAATAGACGAAGATGATTTGCAGAAGGAACTACAACAAATGATAGAAGAGAAAGAGAAGGAGGAGGCAGAAGAGAGGGAGAGGGCGAGAGAAGAAGCCCTAGAGAAGGCACGAAAGGACAAGGAGCAACGGGAAATGGAGGAGAGAGAGGAAATGAAGCGACAAGAGCAAGCAGAGAGGCGACGCCAGACAGATGAGGAGCGAGAATGGAAGAGAGCTCTTGTTGAAAGTGGGCGTGCGACGCCTGTGTCGGAAGAGGAGGAGCGACAGTGGGAGGAACGGTGGTTGGCGGCCCAGGCGGAGAAGGTGGCGCAGGCACATCGGGATAGGGAGGCGGAGAATAAGCGCAGGGCACGTTGGGAAGAACAGGAAAGAGCTGGAGTACAGGCCGCATGAGCACTAGTCCGTCGGGATACTGGGCTGCTCAATGCATTAGGTCTACTATCCCTCTGACATGCCACGCACATGCATAACATGGTTTATGTGGTGTGGTATTCTAGTACCATTGCTATTCGTGTCGTACTCCCAGCCAAGATCGACTATAAAAGCTTGTGATCTACGAACTGACTGGATGCAATCAATAATGCTGATCATCTTCATGGTCGATCTGGCCGGCGTGGCCACGGTCATATATAAAAGGCAGCAAACACGAGCAACCACTGTAGGAAGAAAAGGCACATTTCATCAGCACCTCAGGCACCACCGGCACTAATGACAAGTCCCTTTTCTTCCTGCAGTGAACAGAGGGACGAGCTTAGGGGTGACCAAGTCAAACATATTGCAATATTAATTCAATAGCATGTAACCATTCCATTATGCAGACTGTATAGTATTGATTCGCCAACCTTCAGGAAGGCGGCCTTGACTCCTCCCATAGTCATAATCTGAGTCGCCAGCTGCAATGTCTCGGACATTGAGAACTAGCCCCCCTGCCTGAAGATTGATCTATGAGAATGTGACTTAGGTGAAGGAATTTAAGAATAGCCTTACAGCAATTGAGACAGTGCCAATCAACCATCTTTGTGAGATATCGAGCCTCAGTTGTAGCCCTGTGGAAAACCAACGGAATACTCACACCGGTCCAACTTCCTGCACTGCATCTACAGGTCCAAGCACAACCATGAGAGTCATGAAAAGG
>QFFB01004247.1:0-40702 GCA_003316465.1 Ramaria cf. rubripermanens
TAAACTTTCCCCAGAACCATCGCCATCACTGGTGGACGCTTTGTTTTAATGTGATAACTGCTTTCGACACCCTCCTAACTGGGACAGCTCCAAGCAGGGTACAAAAACCTTGTGCCTGAAAATAGCGATTCTTGCTTCACAAAGTGTTAGAAGAGAATTGTTTATGCAAACCCGCCCTCTGTAATATAAACCGTGGCAAATGTAGGCATTATCATCCTTAGGAAAAGGTGCGTGTCGATCAGTAATCTATATCCAAGTATTACTAAGGTGATACATGGTATATAGACCAACAGACATTATCCGATGTGTTCGCCAACTTTGAAAGGAAGGCCTGAGTGTATTCATTGTCACATTCCCTCCACCCTTTTCGGAAGCGCAAGGACGAAATTAAGCAAACTGCCAGATAGCCGTCTTCCCTTCTGAGCAGTGTTCCACACCTTGCATAAGGTGTGGAGCCGCCTTTACGGGACAGGCTTAAGGCTATGTGATGGTCGTAATTTGCAATCGGAGCGCTTTGACACCAGGGCGGATGAACTCTAGCAGAAAACCTCCACGTTCCGCGGTCGGCTTCAGGCAAACTTCAAGCTTGTTTATGATCTATAAGGTTAGCCTCTCGGCCATAATTCGTGGCATATGAAGTGTAAGTTTCCAGTTGCTGCGATTCTAGTGCACTGTTACACGCAGCATCACGACGGGGAGGTCATATCTCCGAGTCGATCGTCTAGGTGCGCTCCCGTCGCGATATCTCATGAAATAGACGAGGTCCCCCGCGCCCAGCGCAGAGTTATAATTACAGAGTTGCACGATCGATCTGACACGCCGGGTCGTGTTATTCTATCACAATAAGGAGGATTCGGTATCAACAAAGGCCAGCTTTTTGATGCTCCACCTCAGGGTAAAGTGGAGTAAAAACATAGCTCAAAGTTTACCAATGCGTCTGCGCCAGTTTTCAACCATTTGTGGAGCCGTTCTCAGCTTCTGATTTTCAACAGTTACTGAAAACGAATCCTCCCTAATGATGTATGATAACGCAGTACGTACCTCAACCTTATTTATGATATATAATGTGATGCGACAACTTGGTAGCATCTCATGGCTTGAAGTCTCCAAAGGCACTTGATGAGTCAAAAAGTCTTGATAGTTAGGTAACATTTTGATGTCAAAATGTCAGACCGCGTCTCATAGATGTTAAGTCACTGTATTCAAGCGACGTATATGATAATACATCTCTACAAGTACACTCGCGACTGAACAGCAGTACGAGAGCGCTTACCATTTAGCAACTGGCATCAAGAAATCGACGTAGTCCATTTACGCATCATCAGAGGCACTATCGTACAACACCTGATATTCAACTTCTTCACCTGCAGTCTCGCGCGCGGGTGGGACCGAGGAACGTCGCGGAGAAGGGACCATACGGATCTCATCCCAGTCGGAATCTGACTGGTCAACCAGGGACACAGAGCCAACGGATGAAGCGTCGCTAGATGCATCATCCGTCCCCGTGACAATCGAAGAAGGTACCGTGACGGGAGAGGATGGACTAGATGGCAAGTTCGCAGCGCCGTTCAAGCTCGCCGGGGCCGTGTCTGGCATGACAACCGCAGAATTAATGAGTGACCCATGCTGCGAATTGTCCGATTCAACTTCAAGAACCTCAATACTACGGAACAAGTCAGGTGCAAACATAAGACAAAATAGCACTTAGCACTTACTCGCACCACATCTAGCAAAATGACGACGGATATTAGTATATCAGACTGTACGCATAGAGACATAACGAACTCTGGGGCCAAAATATCTTCCCTGGGGATCACGCAGCCTCCAGTGGCTGATGTACCTTCCCGGAACCTCAGGTGCCTTCATGTCCCCGGCACACACATCAGTTTCTTGTCCGACGGACACGACCCCAACATCGTATGTCGTCGGTGCGCCTGCAAATGCACCGAGTCTCATACCTCCAACAAACACGAGTTTGGTACCTTCGGCCCACGCCTCGGCGCCGTCATTTTGGAGGCGCCAGCTCTTCACAAACTCGGCTCCGGCCGGGAAGATATGGCCATCAGGGATGTTGTTGTCCGAGATGAACATAGCCTGCAATGGAGACTCGAGCGGATGGATGAATGGGTTTCCGAAGAAGCTGGTCCTCCTCTGCGCCATTTCGGGCGCAGTAGAGGTAGCCACATCTTCCCGGGGAGATTGGTTCTCGACACTTGCCTGGGGCTTAAGAGGAGGCTCAGCAGGGATAGGAGGCGCAACTTCTTTAGCAACAAAAGCATCCAAGCCTTCAAGAAGGACTGGGTGACCATCCAGAAGTTTACGAATTTGCTCGGTCGTCGAGGCAGTAACAGAACTGCGTGTATTACAAGTTAATACCGAGGCATAACGTAAAGGCAGAAAACACGTACGAATCCCTGGTACCGAAGCAATCGATCAGCAATCTGAGAATCATTTGATACACCTCTGGCGTGTCGGCAAAGGCAGTCTTCACAGATTCGAGATAAGGGCCGGATGGGTGTTTGAGCGCATCATTGTGCTTCTGGCGTCTCGCTCTCTCTAATTCTTCAATCTCCTGACCCATCATACGGGCTTTGTCTTCGGCTTCCTTGCGCTCCCTCATAAGACGTTGTTCTATGATGGGGTCTACAGCAAGGCTTGCGCTGCCCTCAGAGAAGGGGTAACTCTGGAGTTGCTGCATTCGGGCGCTCAGTCGACGTTCTGCTTGAACCCTAATGGCATGCAGCCGCTCGATAGGGGACGATGGTACCGCAGCAACGGGTCTGGTAGCATCAGCTGGCGGCGCACATGAATCGACGATGTGAGTTGAGGCTTCAGAGGGAATGGGAGTAGAAACAAGGCGTGGCCAATTGGTCCGTTGTGAAGGCGATTCGGTCAATTCTTGGGTTGGCCGTTCGGGAACACCACGTGGCATATTCCTTGGTACAGAGGGCATCGCCGTGTCCCTCCTCTTAAGTTTGAGGAAGGCATGGGTCGACGGGTGTACAGCGATGGGAAGTGCCTCGCAATCTTGGCACAAATCGAAGTCGGGACAGTCAGGATGCATGCACTAAATGACTGTTAGTACGACGATTGGGAAATACACGATGAAGCAGACGACGCACTTTATAACGCACACCGATAATGTTCTTGTTACAAGCTAAACGACAAATAATCAATAAAAACTCGGTATCTCAATACGAGAGCCCCCTTACCGTCGCATGTAGCAAAATGATGCACAGGTTCAGGCTTGCGGCGAACCTGGAAGCGAATAAATTATACGATGTAAAAGATATGAAGGAATACACACCACAAAATCTGCAGGCCTAGTCACTTTCACAAAGGTGTGGATAGGATGTTGCTCCAAAGTGATTGCGAAGCACGATGCGCAAGTGTCAAAGTCAGGGCATTCCGTGCATTTATAACGATCGCCCAATATTCTCGAGTCGCATAGGTTGCAGCGTGCGCTATGTGTCATTGTCTCTGAGGTCCTGCCTGGCGACACAGGAATAGTTTGGAAATGAATGCGGGCGGGCGTTTCTAAGGTTATGAACCGGTGAAGTGGGTGCGCTACAGGAGCATCTCTGAGGAACATGTTAAGCACTCAGTGAGCTGGTAATCGTACAGTGACTCGCCTGATACAGGTATCGCAGAGGTCATAGTCTGGTTACATCAGGATGTCAATCAGCCAATTTAAAAATGACACGGGAAAGGTAACAGACCTGGGCAACTCAAACATTTGTGCCTGCTGCCAACTACGACATGCTGACACACATCGCATCTTATCCCATTGTGGACAATCCTCCCCGACATACCGGACGAGGAGGCAGCAGCGTGGCGCACCTGCGGACCGAGGGTGCCAATCACATCCCTCGGAATTGCATCTTTCTGAGAGGGCGGACTTATAGTGTTGAACCTGTGAATCGTTGACTGGTTTGCATTGTGCTTGTCTAGTGCTTGATTGACTACTATGCAATTGGCACACTATGGCGCAACGGTTTGTCAATGAGACGGGAGGGCGACTCAAGTTTACGCATACCAGATCATAGTATGCACACTCTTGGCATTTGAAGCGAAGGCCCCTAATCTGCTTTCCACAAAAGTCGCACCATATACCAGGATGGAGCGTCTGGAGAGGCTCTAACTGAGGGGGCGTCTGGCTCTTCTCCACATCGGTGTCGTTTTCCATGGCATATGGGCTATGAGGGCGAGGCTGTATGAATGAGCCGGAAATATGAAGGCTCCCGTCAATATCTATAGCTGGGAGGGGAGACGGCCCACGTGGAGTTGTGATTCGCGGAGTGGTGGGAGTGTCAAGCGGATCAAAAAAGGAACGATCTTCGCCGAACGTGGTCCCCATAATGCGCGTGAACTCGCGTAGGAAATCGTCCATCATCGTTCTTACTTCTTTCTTTCCTTGAGCGACATTACAACACTCGGTGTCCATGGCGCTGGTGCCCTGTCGCGCTGAGGCCTCAGGATCAATATCCATAGGGTGGGGCTGTGAACCCCTAACATTGACAGCGCGAGGAGTCCCGATGTTGTTCATGAACGCAGGCGGACTACCGAGTACGAATGCTTGCGGCTGCCACGGAGGAGAAGGTGGCTGCGGAGGAGGAGGAAGAGGTGGGGGTGGAGGTGGAGGAGCGAAGAAAGGCGTGGGTGGCACTGGCGGAATGGGGTGAATGAAAGAGCCTGGTTCAGTGGAATGGGACGCAGGAATCTTGTGTGGCGTCTCATCGAAAACGGAGAACATGAGACGTCCACCTGGATAGATACGACCTTTAAACGGAGTACAATGCATGTCGTATTCCACAGCCGAGTGGGCCTCCATCCCAATCAAAATTCTGGTGCCGTCCTGAGGGGAAAAAAGAAGCTTGGATAGATAATAAGAGTGCCCGACGGCAAATACACGATACAGCTGGAAAAACAGTGAGTCGTGGTGCGGAGCTCCTAAGTATTGCACTAGCCTGATGGTACAATTCTTCATAACTGGGAAAGTGGGAATCGTTGAACAAGAACTTGCGAGTCTCATTCCGATACGTAGCTTTCACGACGAACGGCATGGTTAGCGCAAGGGAAAAAGGAATGATAGGAGAAGCTAGGGTGGTTAGAAATATCAATCGGAGGTGAGCCTACGCACTGCGGCAACGTGCTGTGCTTGGGAAGATCTCTGATTAATGTGACGTCACGTCTGTCACCAGCCTAACCGCGGCGACGATACTTATCACATCATACTATATCAACATTTCAAACGGATCGCGAACTTTACCTGATAGCTAAGGCGATAGAGGGCGTCCATGTATCTCTAGTCAGATTGGGTCGGAAACGGAAACAGGTAGAACTATATAAAGCCTGTAGGCTGTAAGCCTAGAAGCTTTGACAAGTTCTAGTGCTGTCTAGAGTCTCTACAAAAGTTCTATAGGTGTGATATCGGCAGATTTGCCATGTGAACGTTAGCGTTAACCATCAATGGCCAGCACGGCGAATATACAGTAAGTACAAGTGGTCGTGTTCAATGACATCGGTGTATGACATCATCATGAGCGGATTGAGACTGAGGATGTTCAATACAATGTCTCACTCACTTGCTGCTAACCGACTAATCGATGGCCTCCAAGCACGCCCTATTTGTCTGTGAGATAACATTTCACCGCGCAGAACACGTCCCCATCGGCGATCTCGACACCCTCTCTTGCGATCCATATATACTCGCTAGCCTTGGCGTCCCCAATGCTCATCTGGATTGTCCTCGGCCCCCTCTCTTGTATCGCACCTGCACACTCAGACGAACACTTAATCCTATTTTCAATGCTCAGTGGATTGTCGGTGGCATACCTGATACCGGTTTCACTCTAGCCCTTGCTCTGCTAGACGAGGAGACTGGTGGTTGCGACGACTGCTTAGGAAAGGCCATGATTTACCTGCCGGACCCGGTGTCAGGTCAGTTGCTACATGAAGGATGGGATACAGGCGAAGTAGAATACAAGGTAGAGAAGAGGAAAGGTAGTATTAAAGCACATATAGCAACGTATCTCGCGAAGATCATTACTCGAGGTGATGTTAATCACCACACCAGGATCTACCTGAGAGCACGCGTCCTGGGGAAGGTCCATAACCAACAAGACGGGAGGTTTTATACCATCGGGCCTCGTACGACGCCAATCCCTTTCCTCGTACCGTGTACCACACCTGACAATTATCTACAGCTAGATACACACGTCATTTCTCCCCCATCATCGGTCACCTTATTAGCAGCGGTACTGCCTCCAACAAGCCCCCCTCTAAAGGAAAGAATAACAAACCCCTCGGTGCATCCACATTCATCGCGAACCGCCTCCAGCTCGCAGGCCCCACGCCTAAGAACCTACAACATCGTTACGTAGGCTGTGTTCCCCTCATTAATTCGCTTTTCAAGAAAAGCGGTATCAGAGGTAGAGTTCTCAACTATGCTCTTCATCGTCAGTTCCGTACTATATACGGGTACGACAAAAGCACCGTGTATGGCGTTGCTGGCCTAGGTGAAGTGGATACAGAGGAGTCACGGCCTCAGGATATGCGGGAACAAATCACTCGGAATATGGACGTGAATGATAACCATGACGCCACCCATCAGGCGAACTACTCGAATCAGGATCAATGCGAAGGCAAGGCTCATCCCGAGGCGCTGTCGCGTGAATTACTGCGTATGGCCTCATATGGAATGGCTGGACGTCTCTTTACCTATGTGATTACACTTGACAGCGAGTGGCGGTTCACTGAAACAGGGGAGGAATTCACCGTCGACTTGCTGAGCAAGCACTCAATGCATGCCAACGTGGCGAAGGAGATTGCGTTTTCCGGAGAATTTTTCGTGAGGAAAATTTCAAACCGGAACCAAGGCAAGAGAGGTAATGGAGATCACGGAAGCCAACAAGAGCTCGCATTGGTTGATCTGAAAGATTATGAGCTCGTCATCGACAATGATTCGGGCACTTATCAACCAAAAAAAGAGCTACTGCCGGTTTTGCAGAAATGGCTCGAGCGGGAGGATATTTTAGGCGCATTGGGGAAAGTAACGGCTATGGATGGATTTGACGAGACCTTAAAAAAATGGAAGGAGGAGAGGCAGGATGAGAAAAGACAGGCAAAGGGTCAAAGCCCTCGCGCGAAGAAAAGAGGGCGTGCTGGAAAGGAGAAACAAGAAACATCTCAGAGTATCTGAAGTCAACAACGGGATCCTGGAAAGAGTGGCAATACCAAAAAGGGAAGCTACATGAGCTGCGTTGGCGGCCGCCAGCTTGATGCCAGAGCATGTAGTATATGGAGCAGATTAATGTGGCAGCGATGTTGACCAATGATGTTGACGGGGGGTGCCTACCTTACGCAAGAAAAGGAGGAGGAAGACTATTTCGGTATGAGAGAAGCCGAGGTAATATTCCACAATATAGATAGAGAAGTGAGAAATGACCAGAATTATTGCAGGATACATAAATGAGCATATCTGAATAAACATTTCTGATAGGTCACAGCCTGTGCTGGTGTCAACAACACCCCGTGGGTCTGACTGGTATAACCGCTATAAACCACACTGACCACTGCAACAAAAGTAACAAAAGAAAGGAATATTAATATTGGGGGTGAACGCACCACGAGCACCAAAGAAAACGCGTGATGACAAAGAACTGTCTGCCCCATATACTACCCCAATCGTGCACGGTCCTTGCAACGATGAAGTCCTTTGAGAGGCTCTGCTCTGGTTAAATCCATGTCAAATCAGATGATCAACCCTGAGCTAATGGTAATCTGGCCCCAAGGATTCAACCGAGAGATGCAGGTAGAACGGTCTGCACCCGGTGGTCGAAAGAGGCGAAAGCAGACAGTACGGGGATGATTATTACTCGTAGACGGGGCCGCGGCGAAAATATATTAATACAACAACATATAAAGCATGTGCAGGCCGGAAATTCTAAAGCGTGTTTGTGACGAGGATAGCTTCACGGCATACCCTTCCACGAGAGTAAGAGCAAAACAACAGGAGACAAAGAGGTAATTCTGTTGTGCCAAGGGGTAAGAGTGTCAACATAATATTTGTACTATTTCTGTATTACCTATGGAATTTACTCACCTATATCAATGTGCATGTTCGGCAAGCCATTTCAAAACAATATCGCTGCGAAATGGAAATAAATGAGAGGCGTGAGTTGGACTGAATGCCGCGAAAGGTAATATACACACAGATTATGCTGGCTCTTCATGGAACACTTTCCATGATATCTGAGTTAAAAATATATGCAGCGGAGAGTATCTGGACAGCTTACTGAGTAACACTATATAATATACTTGCGTAAACCGGTTGTATCAGGAGCTTAAAACACATACCGAAACAGGCCGCGAGCTCATTTTGTCAAGCTCCCTGGGACATATTAGATAAAAAAGGTATGAAGAAGGACGTGAAAACCCACAAAGATTTAATCAATTCGTCAACAGTTGCATGATCTGGAATGTCATTTTTGTTCCCAAGCTAGGTGGAGCCGAAAGGGAAGCTCGGCACGGTACTGTAAGATGCAAAATTAAGAACCTACAACCAATAAAGGTGTTCCAGACAGTGCTGGTTGAGCGAGCAGTGAGTGAAGTTCAAATGCCGCAGTCTGAAAGGAAGCTTTCTAGATGATATATGAGTAGATGCCGACAGCTTCCAGAAGCTCACCTCTGATGAATCCACCATAAAACTGTAATGGATTTAGTTCAAGAATATATGTATGATGTTTCATGAGAAGACACACACGACAGCGTCCACTCCTGAGCAGTATCTTTGCCATGTGCTTCTAAACTTTGGCTGCCCAGCCACATCCCAAACTTTGAGCTTTACACCACCGCGCTTGACGTGTCTTAAATTGAAAGCGACCGTTGGAACTACTTCCTCTGAAAACTGATTAGCGCCTTTCAACATTGCATCGGGTGTAAGCCTCGTCTCGAGTACAGGTGGTCGATAGCAACCAACCAATGACATTGACCATGGACGTCTTTCCAGATGCCTGAAGACCAACAATGCATATTTCTGCATTCTTAGAAAAAAGAAGAGAAGAAAACCAAGAGAACAACGACGTGAAGAAGGATGACATGAAGGACGTCAAGTCTGCCCAAATGGACAAGATCTTACATAAGAAGCGCTCATGACAGTTGACTATTTTTGTTTTGCTCGTCTCAACAATCGTGTCTTGTCGGGTTCACCCCACACCATTCTGCGCTACTGTATTTTCATTGAACCAGAGTATTGAGGTATATCACAAGATTGCATCCCGGCGTTCGCCATTCTTATTGCAAGAGAAGGAGTCAGGCAGACAGGTCTGGGTCCATGCAATTCCTGCTAAATGGTTATCCAACCTATCGTCGAGCAGTCAGCTTGTATTCCTCCAGAACTATCGTCAATAGGGTCTCTCGCATCTATTTTTCCTCCCGGCCACATCACGGGTCATTGAAGGGCAAGGAGAATGCTACGGATTCCGACACTAATGGTCTAGGACTAGCACCATTATCTCGGGACCCTTATGGTGGTAGAGTGAAAGATATAGAAATTAAAAATTCCAGTGACGGCACTATCCCAAGGGTAAAAGACAGAGGTGTGCCTGTGTGGTTTGGAGCGATGGGTGGAAGTAATACTAATAATCGTCATGCGGTTACTTCCAGGAGTCTCTTGGTTACAACCCAGTGCAATTTTTTCTTCTAAGAAAGAGCGGAAGGTTCGGAGAAGAAAACGGTGGCGACCCCCAAACCCATACCCCCAACCCGCCGAGCTGGTTGGAGGGAAGTTTTATTCCCGGTATCTTTCGGGACCACGGCTACCACCACGGACCGAAACTGTCACTGAAGTTATTGTGCCTGAGTATGCTAAAGATACAGCTGCGTCGCGTCCGGGGGCTGCGAGACCCAAGGCTCTCGCTGACAAAGACGAAGGGGGGTGTTTAGGACCGCAGAGTCCTCAATCCAGAGTCCGTCACCACAAGACTCCACGGTCTTCCAGAACTACTTTGCGTATCCGAAAGCCAGGACCATCTAAAATCTCTTCCATTGTTTCAGCGCCTCTTCCTATAACACATGGGCACGGTGATAGTGGGCAACGGGCAGATAGATGTCGACAGGCCATTCAACAGAGAGACAGGAATACGCAAGGCTTATTGGAGGGGTTGTCTGGGAACCGAGGAGAGCATCGGGAGGAGGGTGGACAAACCGAGGGTTGCGAAGAAGCTGAAGACGGTAACAATCCCCAGGCCGGCTCTTTTGCGAATCCTTCCACACTAGCCATCCAGGGTCGAGGTAATTATTTCCGTAGGTTGTTCAGCTGCAGCTCAAATAGTATCAAAGTCACTAGGGACTTTTCCATGAAACCCTCGATCAGAAAGTACAGTACTATTGTAAGTAATGTCCGGCAGCACCCCCACACACGTATGGATGGCCCTCGTCGCAGACCCACCCTTGGCTTATGGGATATCCCAGGCGTGCTAAGCGAGCCACCGGTCAAGGGCACGCAATCCACACGAGTCAACTCCCCAAGCGCCGATTCAAGTAGTATCGGGGGATTCGGCGGAAGTTGGAAAGGCGAAGAGTGGAAGGGTGAGCAATGGAAGGACGCTTGGAGCGTTAAATGTCAGTTCTGTTTCTACGGCTGTAACAGTATGCTGTTGTCTCCTATAATATTGATGAACATTGGTCCTCAGATCCTCGTATTCCCGACAACCCATTGACTTCTTCCTCAGTTGATCTTGGGTTTTGGCTGTCAAAGTTGCGGGCGAGGAAGCGACCTCCTCGATTTACCAGCAAAAAGTTTCCCTCCACCGGACTCTATTATTCTGCACCACGGATGAAAGGACGTCGAGATAAGGACCATCTGAGAGATGACGGTGCACCATTTCATGAAAGTTCCGATACTTCTCCGGCTGTAAATCAATTAGCCCAACGTCTTCTCGGCCTCACTATCGATAAGGATGTCAAACCCACTGATCCGCCACGTTCGAAAAAAGGTCCTGCCAAGGCTCAAACGTCCCAAGGGGAAGACATGAGCGACAAAAAGTACGAAAGTAGACTTTTCAGCGTACTATCAAATTTATTGTCATCGCGCCAAACGGACTTGCAACGGGCAGCGCCTCGTGCGCAGTCTAATGACGTCTTGACGGCTAGCCCTATTATAACCAGGACGGGAGACATTGCACCGCAGTCGAGGTCAGCGAAGGCACAGGCGCCATATAGTCCTCAGTTGTATGACACAGGGTCTACTCATGGCGAAATGATTCACTCTGATGGGTCTTTGGTGTGGAAAACCTTGGCCCAGTCAAATGCGGATTTACAATCAGAGGTGACTAAGAGCAGCCGCAAGGGGTTCAAGGCTGCATTGGCCGCTATCAAAAAGAATGCGAAACATGAGCTTTTGTCCCATAGGTTGGCGGCAATGTACCCCTTTCAAAATCGGAAAGCAAAACGAACCCAGAAGAGGCTAGCGGCATTGAAGGAGGTCTCGGGCGTACTGAAGCCTTTAGCATCTGGGAAACAAGTGCTTGTGGGTAAGATCACAGATACTGTCCTTTCAGCGGTTTCCTTTGGTTCTAAATTTATACAATACTACAGATATTCCCGCACCAAATGAACAGCGACCGGTTCCCCGCCTTGCTCATGGCTTAGATAGGGCTTTATTCAGGCAGGGTGTCAATTATTATTATTCGAAGTAATATGAAATTCATTGTCCTTAGTCAATCCGTCCAATGGCTCCAAGATCCGCACTCGCGTGTATTCAATTTCTCACCCAGTCTCCAGCATCTCCCCTCTGTTACCGATTTTGCATTCGAAAGGCTTCCGAAGTACCTCAAGAGCAGCATGGACGAGGTTCGTTGTCTGCTCTTACGTTCGTGTGCCTAGTCTCATATCCTCAACATGCCGCTGTTGTTATGCACGCTGAACCTTACCCTTGCCCAGGACCTTCATAATCTTGCCCTGCGACATTCTAAGCAATTTTCGGGGTCGACTTCTTCCCTTACCAGCTTCCTCGCCCATATTTATTTCCTCATATCTGGTGATAGAAAAGTAGATATTTCCACACTAAGCATGGCTTTTGCTAAGGAGGTATGTGAGACCCATTGATTTTATCCCGACGGTCCATTGAGTCAGCCTGTACTCTAGTCCAGAAACTTCACTCCTGGATTGCGCTCTCCAGCATCATTCACTTTGCATCATCGTAGACATACTCTGGATGTGAACGGAGACTCGATGCAGGGTGCTAGCTCTATCAGCGCTTCGGTTCGTGAGCACGCTGATCAGCTAACAGATAAACCACCGGAGGCTATGACGGGAAGTCGGAACCCAAATTTGGAGAATCCATCTCTAGCAGATGGTGCGTTGTCTCTATGGCATAATAGTCCACCTCGTCACCTTCAAAGTATTGAAGTTGCTGACGTTCCTTATTTGTCAGCCACCGGATTGTCTAATGATCCATCCAGACGGGAGCAATTCTTAGAATGTCAGTCTACTCGTGTTCCGAACGCTGGCGCTACTGGTCGTCAGTTGGCGAATGCCTCGACTATTGCTGTAAAGACTTCTGACCATTGTTTCTTTGTCACCATCAGCTGTTCCGGGTAACAATGATCCTGACCCCGAACCTCTCGATCCTTTGACTTTACTGCTCAGTATTGCCAAAGATGATTTGGAACGGACCACAGCCTCAGAGCCAAGCCCTATGTCATATCAATTCTTTGATACATATGCCATCGACGCTGGGATTGGGAACTCCAACGGTAGACGTCTAGCCGAGCAGAATGTTTTGTTATGGTTGGTCAGTCATTCTCACTTACTTTTGGTTGGTCTACTATAAGTATAAGAAATTTCAGGGCACAATGACTGAGAAATTCTTGACTTTATCAAATGAAGAGTTCAGCTTTCTACTTCGCAAGAACACCAATCTCGAAAAGGTCCCTGTGCAAAGGAAAGAGGCGTATCGTTATTCAAAAGTTCGACGTTTTCATTTTAGACCATTATCTTGTGCTTATTATATTCCGGTAGTCAACGAAATTTGTTATGAGATCGCAGCTGGACTGTCAAGATTCCAGGCTCCCCGGTACCGGCATATTTGACATCAAGACAAGAGCTGTTCTACCTATTCGTATTGACCAGTTGAACTTCCAGGTTTGACTTCTGTAATGTCTCATGATCACATCTGACTTGCTGACTGTATGGCAAAGGCAAACTCGGGATATCTGATCCGCAAGATGACGGGGCAGCTGGAGAGCTTCGAGCGTGAATATTACGACTTGGTTCGTGGCGCATTTCTGAAATACAAGTTAGTCTCGAGATATGACGACGCGTATTATCAATATTTACATTTTGTGCAGTTTCCAAGCTCGCATAGGTGCTATGGATGGTGTATTTGTCGCATATCATAATACCGCCAGGATGTTTGGTTTCCAGTATGTCCCGGTTGCCGAAATGGAAGAACGTCTTTATGGTCCGGGGCCACCAGGGCGAGGAGACAGGGTGTTCGAGAAATGCGTGGGGTTAATGGAAGTGTTGGTCGCTCAAATCGTTAACTGCTTTCCTGGCCAGGTCAGTCAGCTTATTGTCTTGCATATGGTGAAATGGCTGATCTATTTCGTGTGCCAGTCGCTTGTTTGTACTGTTGATACACGAGAGGGCGCCAAAAATTTGACGGTCTGGGTTACACCGGCGGAACCGCCTCCAAAGTCTCGGCCTATTGCCGAGTTCACAGTGACCATTTCTCACACTGTTGATGGACAGCCGGTCAGTAGTCAAACCGCAATCGATCAGGCTCATGCCGACTGTATGTACAGCATCAACCAGCTTCAGCGTTCGCCTTTCTGATGGGAATGCATTTGCAGGGGATTTAAAGTATAAAATTGTACGCTCTCGCCGACCGGCGAAGATGATTTTCCAAGCCCTCAAAGCCACGCAGCTCCGGCGGTTCAAGCAGATTCTCCCTGAAGGTGTGTCTGAGGAAGAGATGGCCAGCCGCTTGGCCAATGTTGACTGGGGAGCTGGCCTGGGACTTGATCTACATCCGGAAGTAGCCGCCATCGTACCAGATGACCCTAAGGCTAGTGAAGCTGCACAATTTAACTTCGCTAGCCCCAACAGATACCTTAAACACCTACGGCGACTTGCTCTTGCGGGTAAGGCGGACACAACTCGCGAAGATGAGACTGCTGGACGCCAGATCGTTTGGGGCAGTGATCGCGATGTTGAGGCGCCCTTAGATCCGCTTGTTTGGGAAGGCACTGGACGAAACTCCACGGACTTTACCTCGTTGAACAGTCACGACGTGGAGAAGGTCGATCTATGTGATGTGGTTCCTCTCGTGACTATGTCCGGCGAGGAGGCAGAACACTATTCACATCTTCAAGATCTGGACATGCCTCAGAAGCCGTGCATACATGATGCAGAACCTGACGATTTCGAATCGTCCCTCACCAATCCCCCTGAAGGATTTCAAAATGCAGACTCCTCGACTGAACTCTGGGATGCGGCGCCAAAGCCTGTTAGAGGTGCTCACAACCTGGAAGGTGCAGAAGATTGTATCAGCTTTTTCAAACAGACCACCAATGAATCATCCCCCGCCACCACAGAGCAGGGCACATCCATCGACAAGATACACGACGTTTTCTCCAAGTACCATTTGTAGCATCACTTCCCTCTGTAGAGATCCAATTCATTCATTATACAATCACCATTCGCACTTTTGCCTGTAGTCATCATTACAATACGTTACTCATACTGGATATGAAAATAACAAATGGGACGAGTAGGGGTCTAAATAATGTGTTGCTGTTGAAAAAAAGAGTCAATCTAGCCGTTGACCATAGGGACCTTTGCAGGCGTAATCTTCGATCCCTCAGCGACTCCCTCTGCTTCTGGATCAAGTTCGCCTTCCTCGCGCTCTACGGGTTCAGCATCGTCCCGAGCTATTTCATCGCGCATCGCCTCCACGTCGTTCTCCACCTTGCTGGGTGCCTTGTCAATGGCGGCCTCTGAGAGGGGAACACGTGCACGGTGCAATGAAAGGTGCGCGTTGCGCTTGGGGGGACGTTTGAGGCGGCGCCGTGCAACCATCACCGGGACAGAGGATTTCTGGATTAAGTAGTGCGAGGTTGAACCGAGGAGGATGCTACGGTCGGAAAACGTTAGCCAAAGAACAGAAAAGTGGCTGGCAACGAACCCCTTGATCTTTCCCAGACCACGCGAGCCAACGATGAGCATGGTAGGTTCAGTAAAGTCGATCAAGTCTTCAAGCGAATCAGAAGTCCGCTTTTGCGGTAGGTGTGTAAGGATACTTGGGACATACCTAGTAAGAGATGTCTGCTGTTTTTAGCGTGCCAAGCCTGGCATACGACGGTTACGTTGAGTCTGGTACGTTGGAGCAGGCTTGTCGCCTGTCGAACAAGAAGGTAGGCTAGGGTCTGGCGCTGCACAAGGCGTGTCAGGTGAGTCATAGAAGGAAGAGTTGAGAACAAACTTCTTGTTGATTACGCAGTTTGGCAACACGATCCACAGTGATACCGTTAGCAGGATCAACTGTTTTGGATTTCATATTATCTATGTCGTCAACAGAGAAGACTGGACTCACGTTTGGTGTCTGTCTCAGTAACAGTAACGAGGATAATCTCGTCCCCATCTCGCATGACTGTGCCAATGCACCACTCCACGGCGTATTTGCTTTCCACGCTTAGATCGCTCGCGACCACATAACGCCTGCCTTTCTTTCCGGATTGCTCAAGTGACTGGATAGGGTCACCGTTGGTCAGCCTAATCGTGCATCTATCGCGCTGGAAAGTTGGTCGGGAGGTGTTCAGAGGGAGATGCTCTGTGCGTGCAGGCTTCCTGCGTGAAACGGTGCCCCTTCGGCCACCGTGTCCGCCGTGGAGTGTTGTAGGAAACATTGGTTCAGGAGGGACCACCACGTTCACACCCTCGCCAAGTGGATCAATGTCCGCTCCATCTGCTTCTTCTGTAGATTCGGCAGGGACGGTTTGTGCGTTGCGCTCGGTATTCAGTTCAGTGAGGTCGTCAAAGGGATCTCCGTCCGACCAAGACTCCTCCGACAGGTCAGTCTCCGAGCCGTCACCCTCGCTTGCGGAATCATCTACCCCAAGGGAGAATGCGCTGTTGCGAGGACGGGAGGCTAACTTCACGGATTCGGTGTCTGATTCGACATCGGAGGTGGCGAGTGCTTCGACATGTGGAGATTGATCGCGGCGCGAGCGACGACGGAAGAAAGGCGAGACGCTACGGGTACGTGCACGAGATCGTGAACGGTTGTCGCCATCACCATCCTTTGAATTTGTACGCGTCTGCGAAGCACTCCGACGGCCGCGGTCATTATCATTGTTTCTATCACGGGCGAGTGAGATGGACGACAAGTTGGAAATGTTGCCCATCATTGAGGAGAGTGTACTCTTGCCGAAGGAGCCTCTACCTGAGCTACTACGAGGACGCTCGCCGACAGCCTGTACGGAAGGCGCTGAGACGGTGCGGGAGACGGCATTGAAGGTACTTTGGGAAGCCTGTTGGTCAATATCCTGGCGTGTTAGCGAGCTTGAGCTGCTGCGACGAATGGAAGAGAAAGAGCTAGAGCGGGACCAGGCACTAGGCGCGGTAGGTGTGGATGACCCAGATGCGTCCGCAGCAGCAGCAGTGGCGGGAGGTATGCTATTGGACAGTTTGCCACCAAAAGCGGCCCAACTCAGACGCGAGGAGCGTCGTGAGCAGTTATGAGAAGACATCCAATGCGCACTGTAAGGGAGGTGTGAGAGGGGACGGGAGCTTCGAGTGCTCGGATAGTAAGTACTGACCCTGTGGGGGCTGTGATTCGTCTGCAAGGGCCTTTGGTTACAAAGGGTGATGATAAGAAGCTGCGTGTTTATGGCAGTTTTGCGAATTATGGCGTACCAGACGAACGTTTGTGTCGTGTTTCTTGCCCCGTCCCTCAGAATTTCATTTGGACGATTGTCGTAGTAACACTGATAGACTCACCTGGGAAGCTTGATCGTTATTGCCAAGTCTCGTTAGGTCTTCGTAGCTCGACATTCCAGTCACTGTTTCAACTCAAAACCGGGGATGTCCGCAGAAGCCAAGCAACGACTCGTCAGCTACCATAGCCGCGGCATCAGTTCCAGCGCTTAGCTTAGATATGGCTACATGTAGCTATACCAGTAAACGTGTTCTTTCACGATAGGATCCGGGATAGGCTTCTAGTAGCTTCTACTCAAGGAAAAATTCAATAGCAAGCTTCGACAATCTTCAATACGCCGCTGGCCTATAGATGGCCACGGAGAGAAACGTGCGATAACACTATCAGCCGATAACAAACGAACCTTTGGCTTCACTTAGACGACTAATTACCGAGGGCCGAGGCCTATATCAATTGAAGACTAATGCAAACCCTCGTAAACCCGGAACTTGAAGCTATCATCGAGTTGCAAGCTGAGCGCTGAGTGCTGAACGGCGAGCGCGCTTAGATAAAGTCTTGATAAAGTCTGTATAAGCAATTCAAATGCGAGGACCAGCGGCGGGATCCCTACGCAGCAAGAGACGCTGATCCATAGATGCAAACATCTAAAAGGACGATAGGTTTAGAACCGCGTCACCCACTAAACTGGCCCAAGACTCGCTGTTCATTCATTAGCTACCTACGGGGCAGGACATGTATTCTTGAGTAGCTCAAGTCCATCATCAGCGCTTCTCTTCTCTCATCATCAATTGTGGTCAGTATAACAAACCTTGAAGATATACCCCTTCCCGGTCATGTGTAAGCCCAAGCAAAAATTTCATTCATTACTAGTTTGTGATGACTTTCTATGAGTTGACAATACTGTATGTTTCAACTATGCTATGCCTCTATCCATGGTATCAGTCGACGACTTTGTTGAAAGCTGGAGCTAAATTAATCACAGTACGAATGCCACTTCATCCCATAATATCGCCGTGATTGCCACTCGGAATATTCAGATGCTCAAAATTTTCCCTCACCAAACCTAAGCTCAATCGCATGCATATTGTACGTTGCAATCCGACTTAGCATATAAAATCAATTATCGATTATCCTCACATCATGAGTTGCGAGCCGCTGTTATCGCCATGGTAACTTAGAGCCCGTTCGGTCTGGAAATTGATGCACCGATTTTCTACTTGCTAAGCCGACTGATCCCTGGCATGTCACTCGTGACAACTATGTCGTGTGTTGCTGGGCACATCCCGCCATCGCCTCCTGTAGTGGCGACAGCTCCCCGGAATTCGATAGCGGCTGCCATACATCGGCCACTACACCCTCCCCCACTCACGCTTGCGCTGAGCAAGACATACCAGGCTGGCCACCTCATCTACAAGGCGGGAATGCCACCATAAGTAGAGTTAGTGGATCGGAGGGAGAGGATGTGTGACGATACGCGACGGGGGGCAGGGGGCGGGCATGATATGGCGGGAATGCGCGCGGGGTGACACAGCATGTACATCGAGCGGCGGGCTTGATGAAATGATTCAATAAGGACAGCAAGCCTTGAGCAGTTTTGGATCATGCAATAGCTTTTAGCTGTTTCTAAAATTACGTAGGATCTGAAAGGAGAAATTGTTCAGAAAATGTGTCACTGAACGGTCAGAGTTTCTGAAATTTAAGGATATCCGGAATCTCTCTCAGCTTCTGAAATGTCTGAAATCAGTTTCCTTTATCCCGAATTCGGAGAGCATGCTCGCCAGTCCCACACTGGCACGCGAGCTTGAGCACAGTTCCATCGCACGCACCATTGTCCAGTTCCCGTCTCATACACCCAGTTTCTTTTGCAGATCTTGAATTAACCTTGGTCGCGCAGTTTGGAGCGATGGATGATTCTAAGCCTGGTGGGGTTTACTTACTATGGGGTTGCAGTTTTTCTTTTATTTGGTGGGGCTAGTGCCATTGCGTTCGTGCTAGTGACACGCAATGTCCAAATGATCTAAAGCGCCATCCCTCAGTCTTGACACCCCCGCAACCTCCCCCAACATGGTCTCACACGCCTTCCTCTATACTCTCTCTCACAACCGCGGCCATTGAAGCCACCCGCACCCTCCACATCAAGATCGCATCTCTCGATCCTCATTCCCGCTCCTTCGCCTCTGTCATGCTGCCCCTCGCTGCCGCCGAAGCCCGGCTCGCGTCGCTCACTCAGCCTTTATGTTTCTACCAAAATGTCGCCGTCGACAAGGGCCTGCGGGATGCCAGTAATGAGGCGGAGGTGATGCTGCGCGATTTCAGCGTAGAGGCATCGATGCGGGTGGGTGTGTATGCTGCCGTAAAGGGTGCGGCGGAGGCGGTGGAGAGGGCAGAGAAGGAGGAGGGGGTGAAACTTGGGGCCGAGGAAAAGCGGCTCGTGGAGAAGATGATATTGGATGGGAAGAGGGCGGGGTTGGCGTTGCCGGAGGAGGAGAGGAAGGTGTTAATGGAAGTGGGTGCCGTGTTTGGCTGGCTAAGCCTTTTCGTTGCGTTTGCCCGGGTTGATGAGTTGGTTTTAGCTAAAGAAAGAGCTCTCCCAAACGTGTCTGGAGTTCTCCAAGAACTTCAACGAGGAAAACGTGAGTCTTTACGGATTTTTTCGTGCGCACTCACCAAAACAACAAACCAAAAAATACCACAGGGCACCGTGAGATTCACACTGGCCGAGCTCGACGGTGTGCCCACAGACGTTCGGTCAGGATACAAAAAGATTCCCGCATGGGGGGATACTCCGGAGTTGTACGAGATTACATTTAAGACGCCTGACATCACACCAGTGGTACGTCGTGTGGGTTCGTTAGACCATGCTGCCGATTCACGTCATACTCTCGCCCTACTCCCCACCCTGCATCCTCCAGTTCAAATTTGCCACCAACCCCTCCACCCGTCGCCGCGCCTACATGGCCTTCGAGGCCCGTCTCGCCATCAACGTGCCCCTCTTCACGAAGGTGCTTGCGCTGCGTCGGCAAGTTGCAAGCCTGCTGGGGTACAAAACGTGGGCAGATTTCATGACGGAGGATAAAATGGTGGGGAGTGCGGAGGAAGCGTTCAAGGTGAGGGATCCATCCGTTCATTTTTTAATCTTTTTTAATCTTTATCTTAATGATGTGGTGGCGTTGGCTTGCATCCATTCTGTCGCTACTGAATCTTTTCTGCGCTATTGACAGTTCCTAGACGACTTCTTGGAAAAACTAAAACCCGTGGGAAACAAAGACCGCCATGCGCTCCTCGCGCTCAAGAAGGAAGAACACCTCGAAAGAGGACTTCCGTTCGACGGCGAGCTTTATCTCTGGGATTATCGGTGTGTGCAGTTCTCCCTCCCGTCGAAATTTACCTATTCCCCGCGCCAGATATTGCGATCGCAAATTTATCGAGAAGACGCTCTCCCTCGATGACTCCCTCATCAAGGAGTATTTCAGAGTCGATACCGTCGTGTGGTCGATATTGGAGATATACCAAGATTTACTGGGAGTAGAATTCAGGAAGTGCGAGGGGCAAGTGTGGCATCCAGGTGGGCGGTCACGCGTTCTGGTGCTATTGCATGAGTGTATGAGTTAAGCAGGAATCGGACCGGTCCAGATGTGCAGCAGTTCTCAGTGTGGGAGAAAGACGCGAAGGACGAAACTGGTTTTGTAGGATACACTTACCTTGATCTTTTCCCACGTGGTATGCCCTTTCCTCATAATTCACGTACCCCTGTTCATCCCGTCACCCCCCCTTTCCCCCTCCCCTACAGAGAATAAATACAGCCACGCTGCCGTGTGGCCTCTCATCCCCGGATATGAGCTCACTTCTGTAGACTCCCAACTTCCTCCCATCAACACCAGCTATGTCAACCAGCCAGGCCCTACCACAGGGCGCAACTATCCCGTGACCGCAATGGTTGCCAACCTCGCTAAGGCGACGCCCGAAAAGCCGGCGCTGATGCGGCACGACGATGTGGTGACTTTCTTCCATGAGATGGGCCATGTGTTCCATGAGCTGTTGAGTCGGGTAAAGTTTTCAAGGTTTCATGGGACAAAGTAGGTGGTTTTGTTTGCTTTTCACCACTTCCTCTTCAGTCTTGTATCATCGGTGTGTGACTGATTGATGGGCTTGCCGTAGTGTTATGATGGATTTTGCCGAGGCGCCATCTCAGATGCTCGAAAACTGGCGCGTACTCCCTCGGTTTGATTCCAATTTTGGTGTTGTTGATCCAGAATGGTTTAGGTGCTGGGAGCCCAAGGTCTTGCGCAAGATCTCTTCCCACTACCAGACGAAAGAGCCGCTCTCGGACGAGCTGATTGATAAGCTCATTAAGAGGTTGGTTTGCTGCTATACGTAGTAATGACATGTGCTTACGCAGCGTGCATTTGTGCGATTAAGCCGGTACACGAATGTGGGCTTGTTTCAGATCCGCCAGGGATTTCTTGCCATGTTTGATATGAAAGTCCACACTTATCAAGGTAGGAGGAACTTACCGCGAGCACGACTAACACAACTAACCCATCTTCATCCCGCAGTTGAAGAAGATTATACCGCCTTCTGGAACAACCTCCGCGAGTCCATCACCCTGTTGAAGAACGGCAAGGAGTTCGCACCCGCCCAGGGGGCGTTCGCGCACCTTGTGCATGGGTACGATGTAGGATATTATGGATATATGTATAGCTTGGTGTTCGCCGCGGATATGTATGCGACCGTTTTCAAGGCAGACCCATTGGATCCAAAGCTAGGTAAGCCGTTTGTTATTTCATTTTATTTTTTGTTTGTTTCAGGCTTTGTTTTCTTTGTGGATTTTCCCGCTTTCCTTCTTGTCTTGACGACTTAGAATGTTGGTGTTGGATGGTAATTCTCACCGTCTTTAATTAAGGGAAACTGTATCGAGACAAGATCCTCCTCCCCGGCGGAAGCAGGAATGAGTCTACTTCCCTCAAAGTAAGCTACCCCGCGCACACTTGAAGTCCCGAGCTCCTCGCAGACTTACACTTACTCGCATCAACCCGTAGGAATTTTTGGGGCGTGATCCTACGTCCGATGCGTTCCTCAAAGAGCTGTTCGGTACAGCGCCGGATGCGAGTTTGTGATCTGTGATCTGAGAGGATAGGAGACACCACGAACTGGGAGGGGTGCCTTGTTATATAAATCGATGAATGATGCCGTTTCTCATTAGGTATACTTAGAGGATAATTGCCTGGGTGTTATCCACACCGACTACGAGAATTCCCAACTCTACACCAAAATGGGTATAAGCCTGGTGCCGACCTGATCTTTATCTCGGTGTGCCAGATGGGAAGGGTTTTGCCTCTGGGCAGTACTTTAGTGTTTTGACCAAGGGTTCAGACCCCTTTGGCTGTGACATGTTGGACCAACTGTTTGTCTGTTCAGAGGGGACTGTGATGTGTGACAAATACCAGAAGTGTTTGAATGCCCAGGAGGCCTGCTCCAATGTCTGCATCACGTGTGTTACATCCGTACATTCTGCACTCCCGTTCCGCCTTCCGCACTATCATTTCCATTACTACCTTACCTTTACTCAGCTCTCCGATCCTCACAGCCCCTCCGTCAGCAAGAGTACCTTGTTCCTCATGGAATGTCTGTGTCCCCTTACCAATGGATGATGGGTACCATTTTAGATATCATGCTTACGTTCCCCCCCTGCCCTATGATCCCCAACTCTGCTTGTGATCCGTATTGAATACCTCTTCTGCTCTGACTCAGAACTCATTACTGTTACCTTCTTACATGTACCCCCTAGTATATAAACTCCTGTATTCATACTAAGTAACTTCAGTTTGAATATCAACCACATTTCCTATGTTAACCTTGCATAGTGTTCTTAGTACATGTTAAGACTGGGGTCTACGTGGGGGACCTTGGACGAGTTTGGACCGAGCTCAGCTGAGGAGGATTGGTAAGGGCTGGGCTTCAGCTTATGTGCGTGCTGCACCATCCACTAGTGCACATGCCCTTGATTTCGGAGCAAGGCCAGATGAGAGGAGCAAGAGGACTAAGAGAGAATGGAGTGAGAAACTAATAAAGGATTCAAGGGTATCTAAGTTGATTTATGACTGAAGAGTGAGGTACATACATAACGAGACTTATATACGGATAGCAGGGAAATAGGGTCAGACATAACTAACTAAGAGAATCATAAGGAAGCTTGGGGATGGATAAGAAATGGGGTTAGGGGAAGTGTAATATAGTGAACATGGGTTGGGCTTGGGCTCAGACTACTTTGGGGAGAGCTTGGATAAGGTCAGGCTCGGGGTATGGGCTTGGGATGGGGTTGGTTACCAAATATGGTCACTGGAGATCTGCATGGAACTGGATTGCAACAGTACACTTCTGCTATTACTTCTGCACTTCTGCACGTACTGCAGACTGTGTTACCTTATTTGACCCCTCTGTTACGAAGCCTTAGGCCCTGTGATTGTTCAAGAGGTGCAGCACATAAGCTGAAGCTGAAGTCCCTTCCAATCCATCTTCCGTTCTCTCAGTCTTATGGTTTTATATGCCTGTAACAATATATTCAAACTTCAAGTCTTGACACTCACCATGCCCCCCTGAACAACGACTACTGCCACTCATGCTGGCACCATCAAAATGGTTGGACTCTATACTGCTTGGAGAGCCCATGCAACACCCCCACGCCCAGGACCCTCTGACAATATCATGAGTCCACTTAACCCTGATGCTACCATTTATACACTACCCTCACGTCCCTGTAGCATCCCGCCACAAGGCTGTATTGAAGATCTCCTGGATGATAATCCACCTGACAACCCCAGAGATAATGGTGATGATGGCGATGATGACAACAGTGATGGGGACAGCAACCTACCCAACAATGGAAGTTCACACCATTCTACTCCCACCCTGAGAAACCACAACCCTGCTGGTGGCCCACCTGGAGGTCCCCCTGGAGGTTCCCCCAGAGGTCCTGGAGGCCTACCAGGTGGTGGACCCCCTGGCAGTAACCCCCCCAGAAATCCCATACCTGTGGCCCAGGCCAATGACCTCACACGGGCTATCGCTCTGCTAGCTGGAAACTTACAAGCACCCTGCCCAGCTAACCCTTGGACAAAAATCCATGAGCCGGATCAATTTGATGGCTCTGACCTGAAGAAACTACAACCCTTCCTTGTCCAACTCCAGCTCAACTTCTGTGACTGCCCCAACACTTTCTAATAGGATTCTGTCAAGGTCAACTATACCCTCTCCTACTTGTGTGGAACAGCACTTGACTACTTCGAGCCTGCACTAATGGACCCCTTCCATGCCCTGGATTGGGCGGACAACTATTCTGACTTTGTTGTGGAACTATGTAGCAACTTTGGTCTGTTCAATGTGGAAGCTGATGCTGAAAATGAACTTGACAAGCTCTGCATGTGAGAAACTCACAAAATCACAAAGTACATTGTCAGTTTTCAGCAACTCGCTCTGAAAGTCCATTGGGGCGAGGCTGCACTACACTGACAGTTCCACCTTGGTCTTCTGTCCCACATCAAGGATGAAATTGCTCAAGTTGGTAAACCTGACACTCTTGCTGGATGTTAAGTTCACAGACGTTACCTGGAACTTCGGAGGTTGGAGACTCGGAGGTCGGAGACTTCGAAAGTGTATGAGGGGGGTAGGGACTTGGCTTCAACTTATGGGTTGCGCCACCTACTATCGTTTTATCCCTAATTTCGGGGGTTGGAGTATCGGAGGTAGTCCGGAGGTTTGGACTCGGAGTTACTACTAATAGTGTCTAACTATGGATGTAGTGATGTGAGGGGACTGGAGGTTTGTAACGCGGAATTAAGTTGATATTCGAACTAAAGAGCTGGATACAAGTTTGGAGGACTATTAATACCTCGTAAACTAATTGTATCCTTAGAACATATAACAAGAAGGATATAAGGGGTGTATAACAAGCAGAGTTCGGAATAGGATCGGAGGGTTGGATCGAGGGAGGTACAAGTATTCTACTTTGGGTCGTGAATGAGAATTATACTTTAAGAGGTAAACAACAACAACTAAAACAGAACATAATAGTTACTTCGGAGTTCGGAGGTCCGAAGGCTCAGAGCTTCGGTGTTAGATCTCAGGGATCTAACACTGGACTCCATATGCTAGCCCAGTCTGTTGACTCCTGTACTGGGAATGACACTCCGAGATCTCCACAAAAACACTAGTCAGAGCACCTTTAAGATGGAGAAATCCTCCAACAAGAAACTGCAGTGCTTGGACAAAAAGACTTCCAATTCCAACAATTCCGGTTCCACTTCTGGAAACTGGAACAACACTCCCACTCCATGTGGTAATGCAACTGCTTCTGATTCAAACACCAACACTCGCAAGACCACTCCCGACCTCTCTGACAAGTTAGGAAAAGACAGCAAACTGACTACCCAGGAACAGCAATGCTGCATGGACAACAACCTTTGCCTCTTCTGTGGCAACTCCAGTCACATGGCACACAAATGCCCCAAATCCAACTCTTCTGTGAACAAGTCCAAAGGACAGGCTGCAAAGGCCATGGAAGACAAACCTGAGGTGAAAACTGCACTGGAACCAAAAAAATAGTCAGCAGTCCTCTGACCTCTGTATGAGCTGAGGGCTGTGTTAACCCCATTCATGCAAACAACAAGGTTCAACTCAATGTGTCTGATCTTTCCACTTCTGACTCCCTCATGATTCCGCTCATCTCTGGTACCATTATTGGCCTGCCCTTCCAGGCCCTGGTCGATTCCAGTTCCACTCACTGCTTCCTCGATTCTGACTTCACACTCAAACATAAACTTCATACCTCCAAAATTCCATCTATTCTGCTCTGTCTTTTCAATGGTTCCTCTAACTTGGAGATATCCAAGGCAGTGGACCTGTCCATCTGTTTTGCTACTGGAGACACCCAACAAGTTATGTTTTATGTTACTCCACTTGATGCTAGCTGCTCTGTTGTGCTAGGACATAATTGGCTTGCCTACTACAATCCATTGATTGACTGGGTTTCAGGTCATATCAAGTTCTGTACCCTGGAGTCAGCTCCATCTCTTCCAACATCTTTTCTGCTGAGGATGACTACTGCCTCCTTCTAGCATTCCCTCATGGACTCACCTTTGCACTCTGGTCCTCCAGTACACCCCCCGTCCCCTAAGCTTGAAGTTCCCCAAATCGCTCTGGTAAATGCAGCTGCATTCTGCTGTGCCTAGAAACAAGAAGGATCGCAAACCTTCCAGCTGCAACTCTCAGACCCCACCCAAGCTCTGGCCTGTTCCATTTCCACCTCCACCCCTGTGGATATGTCTTCAGTCCTGGAAGACTACCACTCCTTCTCTGACATATTCAGCAAGGCCAAGGCCGATGTTCCTGCAGAACATTGCCCCTATGACCTGAAGATCAAACTAGAAGAAAACTCAGCTCCGCCATTGGGTCCAATCTATTCCCTCTCTCAAAGTGAACTTCAGTCCCTCTGTGAGTTTGTTGATGAATACCTCAACATAGGTTTCATCTGTCCATCCCTGTCTCCATACGGTGCTCCCATCCTTTTCATCAAGAAAAAGGATGGAACACTCCATCTTTGCATTAACTTCTGTGGCCTCAACCACATCACCAAAAAGGATCATTATCCGCCTCCATGCATCTCTGACTTATTGGATACTCCAGGCAAGGCCAATATCTACACCAAGATTGACCTCTGGCATGCTTATCACCTCGTTCATCTCCGTGAAGGTGACAAATGGAAAACCACCTTTCGCACCTGCTACGGCTCCTTCAAATGGTTGGTCATGCCATTCAGCCTCACCAACACTCCCACAGCTTTCCAATGTTCGATAAATAATATCTTTTCTGACCTACTTGATGTTTACATTCTTGTGTATCTAGACGACATCCTCATCTATTCTGACAACCTGGAACAACACCGTGACCACGTCAAAGAGGTCCTCTGCTGACTCCACAAGCACAAGCTATATGCTAAAGCAGAAAAGTGCAATTTCCACCATGACATGGTTGAATACCTTGGCTACATCCTGTCTCCCAATGGCCTTACAATGGCGGAAGACAAATCAAGGTTATTCAAGATTGGCTAGAACCGTGACGTGTCAAGGATGTTCAATCTTTCTTAGGATTCACAAATTTCTACTGATGTTTTATTTACAACTATTCTGACATTACCATTCTGCTCACGCATCTCTCCAGGAAAGGTATTCCATGGAACTTCAGCCTGGAATGTTGCTCTGTGTTTGAAACCCTCAAGAAGGCTTTCACCACGGCACTGATACTTGTGTTCTGGGTTCCTGAAGCCTGACTTGTCCTCGAAACTGATGCTTCTGACTATGCCCTAGTGGTAATCCTCTTGATGATTTCCCTGGAAGATGGCAA
The DNA here is from genome assembly GCA_003316465.1 of Ramaria cf. rubripermanens. Taxonomy (NCBI): domain Eukaryota; kingdom Fungi; phylum Basidiomycota; class Agaricomycetes; order Gomphales; family Gomphaceae; genus Ramaria; species Ramaria cf. rubripermanens. The sequence continues at coordinate 27,341 of QFFB01004247.1, forward strand.
AATCCATCTGATCACCTTCCACTCCCGCACCTTTTCTGCACTGGAACTCAATTATGATGTCCAGAACAAGATATTACTTGCGATATTTGAAGCATTCAAAATTTGGTGACACTACCTCAAAGGCCCAACCTACCCGATTGATGTTGTCACAGACCACAAGAACCTGGAATACTTTGCTACCACCAAACTCCTCACTTACAAACAAGTCTGTTGGTTCAAATACCTCTCACAGTTCAACATGGTGATCCATTTCTGTCCTGGGCAGCTCAGAACAAAACCTGACTTGCTTACTTGATGATGGGACATCTACCCAAAAGAGGGGAGTAGCAACTATGCCAGTGTCAATCCTCACAACTCCCACCCTATGTTTATTAACAAACAACTGGCATCGTCCCTCTGAGCAACTGCATTCCATGTTCTGCTACTTCGTGCCTCAATCATCATGGACACCAAATGGCTCAATTCTGACATCCGTTCTGCACTTCATTCCAACCCCCTTTCTGCCAAACACCTTGATGACCCCTCCAGTCCTGGATGGTCTCTCGACTCCAATAACCTACTCTGCTGCAAAACCTGGATTTATGTTCTGGATGTCAATGACCTCCGACTCCATGTCCTCCAGCAGTCCCATGATCATCCACTCTTGAGACACCTCAGTCGAAACAAGACCCTTGACCTAGTACAACGCAACTATACTTGGCCCCTCCTCCACACTATGGTCTAGGACTACTGCAAGTCTTGTACTACATGTATGTGGTCCAAACCACAGCACCACAAACCCTACAGTCTTCTCAAGCAACTTCTGATCCCAGAACAACTGTGGAATTTGATCTCAATAGACTTCATCAAAAAGCTTCCCACATCTTCCAGTTATGACACCATCCTTGTCATTGTAGACCAATTCACCAAACAATCCATTTTTATTCTGACTCATGACACTATCACTTCCGCTCAGCTTGCACAACTCTTTGTGATCCACGTCTTCTCCAAGCATGGCATTCCATCCCACATCACTTCCGATTGCGCCTCGGAATTTGTCTCATCCTTCTTCCGCACCTTGGGCAAGGCCCTGGACATGGAGCTGCACTTCACTTCTGGCTATCACCTAGAAGGAGACTGCCCGACAGAATGTACTAATCAAACACTTGAGCAGTACCTCTGCATCTACTGCAACTATCAGCATAGCAATTGGTCTGACCTCCTTCTACTAGTGGAATTTGCATACAACAATGCCCCCAGCGTCACTACCGGCATATCTCTGTTCTATGCCAACAAGGGCTACCATTCAAACCTCCCAGTATACCCCAAATAGGACCTCGCTTCTGCTCATGCCTGTGAATTTGTTGTGGACCTCAACAAGCTCCACCAATACCTCTGTGAAAACATTGCCATGGCCCAGAAATGCTATCAGTCTTCTGCCAACCGAAGATGTCTTCTGCAACTGGAATTCAACATCAGCGATGAGGCCTTCAGTAAGGCAGAGAACTTCTGCACCACATGACCTTCAAAGAAGCTTTCTGAGAAATACCTTGGACCTTACAAGATCATCGCTAAGGCTAGCAGTCATTCATTCACACTTAAACTACCTGACAGTATGTGTGCAGTACACCCAGTCTTCCATGTCTCAATGCTTGAGCCTGCAACTCTGAATAACATTCTGCATCATGAACAACCCCTGCCTCCGCCAGTAGTCATTGATGAAGATCCGGAATATGAAATCACAGAAGTCCTTAACTTGAAACTCAACTGCCACTACCGCTGTCAGCTTCAATACCTTGTCAAGTGGACTGGCTATGAAGGTACTGATGAAGAAACCTCCTGGATCTCTGCAACCAAACTAGACCACACTTCTGAGCTCGTCTCTGACTTCCACCAGATGTACCCTGATAAGCCTGGCCTCATTTCCATTTAATTACTCCATTCTTCTATTTTTGTCTTTTCCGTTCCACACTCACTTCTGTATTTTATTCCATTAGACATGTTGGTTGGCCCCTATAGTATACTTGTATATGCACAGGCATGATGATTGGCATATGCACCCTATGATGGCCTATTAGGACATATGTCAACTTTGGTACACCGGTTGTTGCTTGCTCTGCTACATGCTGAGGGCTTGCCTCCCTTGATTGTCTTGTGTCCTTCATTAGTACAACTCCTTCCTGCATTCATTTCAGTTTCTGTTCTGTTCACACTTCTGGATTTTTTTCAATTGTTTGAAACTTTATATTTTATTAACTATGTTACATTTTGTCCTACTCTTCCGCATTTCTGTCACCTCCGCCTCTGTTTCCATTCCTGTCCCCTCTGTCTCTGCCCCAGTTCCAATATCTCCACCCGTCACTTGCTCCCAGATTCCCTCACAGAGCTTGGTTTATCCCGCCTAGCTAGTGGTCCAACATCGCTCTGATCTCCCATAGGAGGCCCCTTATGTCCATGAGGACGTCTGGAGCCCCCCCCTCATTTCCATCCTGTTGGTTCCCTGTTCCAGCCCTCCTGTTCCTGCTGCCCTCAGCCTCGGAAGGCGTGTCCCACAGATATCGGTAAACCCTTATCTGGGGTACCTTCTTCACATGGACCACATTCTTCCTGGTCACCTTAGCCTGTGCTGCTTTCTTTCTGCATGGCATGCGTCACCCAACCCTGCCTACTGTGTACTGCCTTTTCAAGCCTCTGTACCGAGAGCAGGCACTCTCCCTTCCCTCACCATCCCAGATGCAAGCAACCTGCCTCCTCTTGCAGGTGTTACAATTTTGAACCCCTCTGTCCAATTCCTCTGCTTCCAACAACCCTTCCATTGTGACTCTTTTCCACTTCTGGTTGACAACCGCCTGCGGCTCCTCTACCTCCTCTGCACCTTCCAGGCTCTCCCATTGCTTTTCCCATCTCCTCCACATCAGCTCCTGCAATGCCTGTTGGCACACATCCTGTGCTGCTGCCTGAGTATCCTCCAACGCTGCTCAGTTCCGCTGGACTGCAGTTATGTCGTCCATAATGATGGGCGATTGTGATGGCAGCCATAGGTTGGCATATGCTGCCTGTCAAAGCCTTTCCACCTCTGATGGAGTAGGTGTAGACACTGAATCAGCATCCTCACCTACTTCTTGGCCTATCATGGGCACATCCGGGTCTATCTGCATGGTTTCTTCTGCATGTCCTGCTTCTGCACATTCCGCTGCCACATGTACCATTTCCGCCTGCTTGCATTCCTCACGCTCACACTGTTTGTGCTCTCATTGCATGCCTTTTGATCGTGCTCTGCCTGTTCTGCACACTTGTGTGCCTCAGCCTCCTCCCACTCATGTTACGCTCATTCACATTCTTCATGCTCATGTGTTTTGGCCTCTTCATGTTCCTGCCTTTGCAAGCCACCTTCTCTTCTTGTATGCTGCCAGTAACTTGCAGAGTTCATTGATAGAAAGGTTTCTGGCATCCATGTTTTTTATGTGGTTGGAGTCAGCACTAAGAGTAAAAAAAAAAAAACTTCCCTCCACTTCAAACTCTGCCCCCACCTATTCCAAGTTCCATACCATGTGACCAGCACATGGTCTTGCAGGGCTTGACCTTAAAGGGGAGATACTGTTACATCTGTACATTCTGCACTCCAGTTCTGCCTTCTGCACTATCATTTCTGTTACTACCTTACCTTTACTCAGCTCTCTGATCCTCATGGCCCCTCCATCAGCAAGAGTACCTTGTTCCTTGTGGAATGTCTGTGTCCCCTTACTGATGGATGATGGGTACCTATTTTAGATATCATGCTTATGTTCCCCCCTGCCCTATGATCCCCAACTCTGCTCATGATCCATATTGAGTACCTCTTCTGCTCCAACTTGGAAATCATTACTGCTACCTTCTTACATGTACCCCCTAGTATATAAACTCCTGTATTCATACTAAGTAACTTCAGTTTGAATATCAACCACATTTCCTGTGTTAACCTTCTGTAGTCTTCTTAGTACACTTCTGCTATTACTTCTGCACTTCTGCATGTACCGCAGACTGTGTTACCTTATTTGAACCCTCTGTTGCAAAGCCTTGGGACCCTGTGATTGTTCAAGAGGCACAGCACATAAGCTTAAGCTGAAGTCCCTTCTGATCTGTCTTCCATTCTCTCAGTCTTATGGTTTTACATGCCTGTAACAATGTGGCAGCAAAGAACAGGTATAACTATTACTTCAAGGCCAAATATCACTATACTGTACAAATCATTGTTACAATTCAGTCCCTTGCACATCTCTGGTAATCATATTCAGTAATTAACCCCATTCCCAAGTCCCCTACCCTATTATTTTCATGTTTTCTTTATCACAACAAACATGGCCCCACCTCCAGCTGAGGCAGGGCTGGTGTTAAGTTCATGGACGTTACCCAGAACTTCAGAGATCAGATGTCTGGAGGTCAGACTTTGAGAGGGTATGATGGGGGTAGGGACTTAGCTTCAACTTATGTGTTGCACCACCCACTATTGTTTGAGTGCTAATTTTGGAGATCAGAGGTTCAGAGGTTGTCTGGAGGCTTGGACTCAGAGGTATCACTAATAGTATCTAACTATGGAGATAGTGATGTGGGAAGGCAAGAAGACAGTAACTGGGAAATAAGTTGATATTTGAACTAAAGAGCTAATTCAAGATTGGTGGACTATGTTACATCCGTGCATTCTGCTCTCCCGTTCCACCTTCCACTATCATTTCTGTTACCCCCTGCCATTACTCAGCCCTCCGTTCCTCCTGGCCCCTCCGTCAGCAAGAGTACCTTGTTCCTCATGGAATGTCTTTGTCCCCTTACCGATGGATGATGGTTACCTACTTCAGTTACCAAGCTTATGTTCCCCCCTGCCCTATGATCCCCAACTCCACTCTTGGTGCTGTACTGAACACCTCTTCCGCTCTGACTTGGAGCTCATTACTATTACTTCCTTACATGTACCCCCACATATATAAGCTCCTGTATTCGCACTAGTAACCTTAGTTTGAATATCGACTACATTTTGTGTTAACCATGTCCATAGTGTTCTTAGTACATGCCTGCTATTACTTCCGCACTTCTGCACTTCCGCATGTACTGTGGAACTGTGTTGTCTGACTGCTCTCCTGCTCTGAAAACTTGGGACCCGTGACTGTTGAGAGGGGTAGCACATAAGCTGAAGCCAAAGTCCCTTCCGACCTGCCTCCTGTCCTCCTCTGCCTTACAGTTCGACACGTCCGTGACAGACTATTAATATGTTGTATCTTAATTGTATCCTAAGAATGTGGAACAGGAAAGATATAAATGTAGAACAAGAAAGACATAAAGGTTGTATAACAAGTGGAGTTCATAATTGGATTGAAGGTTTGGATTGAACAGGATATAATTAATCTACTTTGGGTCATGAATAGGGAATATACCTTATAAGGCATATAACAAGAATGAGAATGGAATACAATAGGTACTTCAGAGTTTGGAGGTCCAAAGGTTCAAAGCTTTGGTGTTAGATCTTAGGGATCTAACAGCTGGTGCCTCTTTGCTATTTACTTGAGTAGCAGGGTTGTTTTTTTCAGCTATGTAGTAGGTAATGGTTGTTGGGGGTATTGCTTGGTGTTGCTGTTGAATAGGAATTTGCTTCCTTGAGCTCCACTCAAGGTGGGTGACTGGCACTCATTGTTGAGCATGGCCTGGGCCTCTTTCAATGACTTTTTCACTTTGTGAAGAGAGTCTTTCAAGTTGTCAACCTCTGTTTTGAGGTTGTCTATGCATCTTTGGATGTGGCCTTCCACATCACTCTCAATGTCATGGAATAAAGGCAGCCATGCCTAGTTGATCACATTCTTGACTTGGGAAGACACCAAGTTCATATGGCCTCAAATAGATGCACAATGTACCTGTTACAAGGGTATACCCTTGGGGTGGTAGATGGCCATGCCACCTTGCCACCTGCTGATCTGCCACCCTGTGTCCTGGTGGGCAGATATCAAATCTGCAGCATCCAATGATGCCGCAGCAGCAGTTAATATCATGGGCACAACATCCATGTGGGTGTTCTGGGGATCACTCATCTTCTTCAAAAATGAGTGGGGTGGTGGTTGCTTCTAAGAAGGCTTAGCCTTTCTTGGAGTGATCTGAGAAAGTTTTATGTGCCATTGTGATTTGGCTCCAATAAATCATATGATGTCCATGTGACTGATGCAACCTATTTTCATTGCAGTAGGTCATGTTGATTGGCCACTCCCCAAAGCTCTAGGTATGTGTCTAGAGTTTTGAGCTCTTTGCATGCTGCAAGAGGCACCCAGGTGACATCTCCCAACACCCACCTGACCTCAAGTTCAAGCTCCTTGGAGCTTAACCATTTGTAAGGTCTCTTACACTTTGTCACAATCCTTGACTGAAGTCAACCCATGAGTGGAATTGTAGTAAGTACATGACAATATGTTGTAAAAGATTGTGGGAACTGTGTGGCAGTTCCCATGGACTAACTCTATGGTAGGTCCATGTGTATCAGGACCCACTGGCACATATACAGGATGATGTAATATGTTATTATACACATGGCCTTGGGTTGGTGGGGAAGTATTTCTATATTACTTACACCATTGGTGAGATAGAATCTCATTGATAAGCCACTCCTGCTTGTCATTTTGGCCAAAGTCATAGAATGACTTGGCCCCCCTCTGAGGAAATAGGTCATTATTATTTGTGACAAACTAGTGTATCAACCCTGTATGGAATGTCAGGTTGCTTTTGTAAAAGCAATGCAAGGTTGATTGTTGAGTACTTTTATATGATAAGGGAAAAATATTGGATTGAAGGTAAGCTTGCCATAACTATTCCTAGCCTTCAGACTTGAGGTAGGAAACATGTAAAAAGAAGATAGATTGAGCACTTGAAAGCTGGCCTATAACTCAAAGCCAGATGGGTGAAAATAATAAAGTCCATCATATTGCATAATTACATGCTTTACTGTAATATACCGGGAGCTAAAATAGGAGAATAGGAGTGTAGTGAAATTATCACATGATTCTATGAGCTCCTGGCTCTCTCTGAGCTGAAAATGTAAGTTGAATCCATTGTACACATGGATCCAAAGGTGAAAGTATGATCTGATCAGTAAATGGAAAAAGAAAGTGATACTACATATATGAATGTGTCTTGACCCCGTGCCTTGACTTAACTCATTGTTAGATCCCTGAGATCTAACACTGAGGCTCTGAACCTTTGGACCTCCAGACTCTGAAGTAACTTTTATATTCTGTTCTAGTTCTTGTTGTATGCCTCTTAAAGTATAATCCCCATTCACAACCCAAAGTAGAATACTTGTACCTTGCTTGATCTGACCCTCTGATCCAATTCCAAACTCTGCTTATTATATGACTCTTATATCTATCTTGTTCTATGCTTATGTCTTTCTTGTTACACATTCTTAGGATACAATTAGGATATGAGGTATTAATAGTCCTCCAATCTTGTATCAGTTCTTTAGTTTGAATATTAACTTAATTCCCTGTTACCAACCTCCAATCCTTCTCACATCACTATCTCCATAGTTAGGTACTATTAGTGATACCTCTGAGTCTGAACCTTCAGACAACCTCCAACCTCCTGACCTCTAAAATTAGGGATCAAATGATAGTGGGTGGCGCAACCCATAAGTTGAAGCCAAGTCCCAACCCCCCTCACATTTCTTCAAAGTCTGATCTCTGAGCATCTGACCTCTGAAGTTCTGGGTAACATCCATGAACTTTGTTGTGATAAAAAGATACTGTAATAAACATTGTGATGTCATCTTTTTTTTATCCTTTTATTACCCCTTTCCTTTCTTTCTCTCAGTCATAAAAAGTTGGGAATAATGTTTAAAAGGAATCTTATCTATTATACTCAAGGAGGAAACCACGAGACAACATCCTTTGTCGTCTTGGCCCACTCGCGCAAGTCGTAGATGTGCTATGACATCATGAGTATGGACAGATGGGTAACACATGTGATTACCCCACACACGTGTCACTGATAATCGATCGGCCCAGTTACCTGGTGAGCAGGTGCCTGAACCACCGGAATAATAAAAATAGAATGGAAAGGGATGTTGCGACTATAGAGGGTCATACGAGGATGATAATGACACAGAATTCAAGATCAAGGAACACATCAAACATCTTCAATAATTGGATCGCATATGAAATAGGAGAAGAAGGAGTGGCTTTCACATTATTATGTCAAAGAGACAGATATTTTTCTCTATTATCTTTTTTTACTTATCATCGAAAATTATACTTCCAATTCCCCCATTCACTATTTTCTTCCCCCTGACGACTGATTATTTTCCAGATTTTTTCCACTATCCAAAACAAAAATCCGGCACTATTTGCTCCACAGATAGTACTATCTTTCATCCCCTTAGTTACTAATTTTCCAGACCTCTGTCCCTATTGTTAGCATTCATAAAATCACCCATACACCTTCTTGTATAAATATCATGACATTCCTGTATGTTATTCTTCAGCCAGAATTATATCCCACTTGATACACTTAGAAAAGCTCAGGGCATTCAGACTTGCCTTTCAAAAATTTCCTACTATCTTCTTCAACAAACTTTTACAATCTACAAGCCAACTACACTAGATTATTTGTCTACTCCCTCAATTCATCACCACACACCAAACCTCTCTTCTTTTATTCGGCTGACAATCCATTTTGATGCAGAAGGAACTCCTAAGCCAAATCTCTGGAACATCATCATGTACCATCTCTGACCCCCACATTACGTCACCTTCGGTTAATCAACACGCGTGCCACATTCAGCATCATACTCACAAAGGAATTAAAAAAAATCTTGAGCTATTTCTTTTTATCAAAAAAATATAAAAAATACATAGATATTAAAAAACTTAACACTCATTACACATGTATGCACCTTGTATGGAATCCACACAATGGTAAATGCCTCAACTTGTATCTGGCAAAGTTATCATCAGCTTGTTAGTATGTAAAGTGTATCTCAAATTGGTGGAAATGGTGGTTTGGAAGGTGATAAGTGGGAAGTGATGGGAATGTTTGTTTGGAATGATAGAAATAAAACTAACTGTGAAAGTAAAGTGAGGTTAAGGGCTGGATACATTCTAGTGATAGGGGAAGGAATTGAAAGGTAGATAAACTTGAAGTGGATAACCCAAACTTGTGAACTTGAAGTGGGGAACTTGGAACAATGAAATAGACTTGAAAGACTCAAAGATAAGGTCTGATGTATGAAGAAAGGTTAAAGAAGGCCATAATATTCAGACTACCTATTTTGAAGTAATATACTGTGGTAATGAATAGGAGCATAGGAGTAGAAATAAAATAACACATGATACTTAAGCCCCTGGCTTTATCTGAATCTTGTTAAGTTCGTGGACATTACCCGGAACTTCAGAGGTTGGAGACTCGGAGGTTGGACTTTGAAGTAATGCAAGGGGGGTAGGGACTTGGCTTCAACTTATGGGTTGTGCCACCTACTATTGTTCAGTCCCTAATTTCAGAGATTGGAGGTTTGGAGGTTACTTGGAGGTTCGAACTTGGAAGTATCACTAGTAGTATCTAACTACGGAGATAGTGATGCAAGAAGACTGGAGGTTGGTAACAGGGAAATAAGTCAATATTTGAACTAAAGAAGTGGATACAAGATTGGAGGACTATTAATACCTCATAACCTAATTGTATCCTAAGAGTGTATAACAAGAAAGACATAAATGTAGAACAAGAAGGATATAAGAGTTGAATAATAATCAGAGTTTGGAATAGGGTCAGGGGTTCAGATCAAGTGAGGTACAAGTATTCCACTTTGGGTCATAAATGAAGATTATACTTTAAGAGGCAAACAACAAGAACTAAAACGGAACATAATAGTTACTTTGGGGTTTGGAGTCTCAGTGTTAGATCTCAGGGATCTAACAAATCTAAAATGCAAGCTAAGTCCACTGTACACATAGATTTAACAATAGAAGTAATGATCTGATCAGTGAGGTGAAAGGAAAATGAAATAGAAATGAAAGACTACATGTTGCTTTGTGCCTTGACTCATACCCAGTGATAAGTTTGTTGGTTCAGAAATATGCACTATATGCGTCTTGGATTGGTGAATGTGAAGAATAGAAGGAAAAAGGAAATGGTTTATGAAAAATGATAGAATATTCAGATGAAGTGTCTGGATGAATGATATCTGGTAGAGAATAGCAAGAAATGGAAGAGATGTAGCTAGCTAAAAGGTCCTTGTGATAAAATGAGATAAAATGAAAAAAAAAAACTGTCTGTTAAGATGTGTACTGACGGGTGGTACTAATATACTCAGCTGAGGGCCAAGCATGGCTGGGCAGAGGGACTTGGCTTCAACTTATTAGTGTTGCACCCATGTGGCTGTCTGTCCTTGTATTTTGGCCCGGGGCCCAAGGGTCAATTCACTGAGTAGAGCGTAGGCTTAGGGGGAATACTTTTGTTGATATCAGAACTGAGTAGCATACATGTGGAGAGTGAACTTATATACTAAGTGTGATATGGGGATTGGGGGATAGGGTGACTGAAGGCACGTGATACAGGCAGGGTAGAATGTACTAAGAATAAGGTGAGTAAGAATAACAGAAATATAACTGGGGGTGTGACTGAGTATGACCAAAATATGCCAAGGCCGGAGGCCTGAGGTATGTGATCCAAAGTCCCAAGGTACACCGAGATCTGAGGTGAACTGGGATCTAACAGTATCTCCCTCTTATGGCTGAACCCATGAGGCCATATAGAGTTGGGGATCTTGCCTTGCGGTGATCTGGGCATACATGCATGTAGGTTGGCTGAACACCTATTACATAAGAAATTGGTTGGGGAAAAGATTTAAAAGGAGGGGGTAGGATGGGCATTCTGAGTAGAAATTATAGCCATCTCTGCCCCATCAAACAACCACAAGGAGATCCCTGAAGGGATCTTGGTGGAGGAGCTGGCCCTCGAGGTGGAATTCACAGTGTGCTGAGTGGAGTTGCAACAGGCCTGAGCCGAAAAACTTCAGTGAGAATGTGAGGTGCAGGAATGTGGGGCAGTGGAGGCCAGAGCAAGAGAAGAGGCTGAGGTGAAAGCAGTGGCTGAAGCTCGGGCTAGGCAGGTGGCTGAGGAGAAGCAGGTGCGTGAGGCAGCATGGAGGAAGCATGCTTTAGCTGATGCCGAGAGGCGTCAGGCTGAGGAGTGCAGGGGCCATTGAGCCCACACACTCCCATAGCCAGGCCTTCTAATGAGGACTGTTGGAACCCGGGAGCAGTCCTGAAAGGGCCAAAAGGGAAACATTTGGTGAGTGGACTGATGATTTGGTTGACTTCCCATCTGACTGAACAAGGAGGTGGCTAAGTGCAATGCATGTCAAAAATGTTGGGAGAACTGCATCTGAGGCAGGGGCAAGGCCTTCCAGAGGTGCAATGCTCACAAGGTTAGGTGCTCCCTTGTAGTGGCTCCAAAACAAAGTTGAAGTGTCCTCAAGTCAGAGGATGATGTGCCCAAAGCTGAGCTGACGCTGAAAAGGATGCAGACACCAGGAGTTTGGCCAACAGCGGGACTGGTGTTGGTGGAGCCTAGGCAGCTTTTGGCAGATATACATGAGGATATCCTGACCGTACTTCTCTGAAGGTACCAGGGACAGCTGGAGGAGAAGAAGCAGGTGGAGGAGCAGATGACACTGGACAAGTCAGCAGTGAAGACCCAATTCTTTACAGCTGAGGTGTTTGGTCATTTGGCAACATTGCTGGAGTGCTTGGTTGCTGGTAAGGCAAAGCCAGGGCCTCAGGCTGAGAATGGGGGGCTGAAGGGATTGGGTGAAGGGTCAAGCATGGGGCCTGGGATGCTGGCCGGTGTGGAGGTTTGGGATTTGGGAGTTGGGGGTTTGGGGGTGGAGGTCAATGGAAGGGTCATGGAAAAAGAGGCGGAAGAAGAAAAACGGGAAATGGGGAAAGGAATGGAGAATGGTGTGGATGAGGGAATGGGGAACAGAAAGCAGGATGTGAAGGGAAAGGGGAAAGAAAAGGAGATCAAGAGAACTGAGACTGAGGTGGGACAAGAGACCAAGAAAGAGGGTGGGGAGACTGAGGAGACAGGTAGAGACAGAGAGGCAGATGGAGATAAGGAGGGGCAAGAAGATGAGAAGATGAAGTAGGAGGTGGTTATCTCTTGGATGTATCTAGTAAAAATTGAACTTATATAACCTAACAAAAATCAGTGTGACTAAGATAGGAATGGGTGAAAATTTCAGGATTTCAGGATGTCAGGTTTTCAGGTTTGGAAGCCAGGACATGGGGAAACTATTTACGAAAATGACCATGATAGTAACATAAGAAAGAAATATTGATCAGGTCAAGGAGACCAAGGTCTGGGTTTGGCAGGGTAAGCTCAATGGAAGTCGGTGACAATCTCAGCAGTGTGACCCAACTTGGTCACAAGGATCCAAGAAGTCCCTTCATTGGTGCCTTGATAACCAGCCCAATGGACCAGGTATAAGAAGTTATAGGGTCTTCGACAGTGGTCAGTCTTTGAATCCAATATCTCATAAATCTTGTACTCAGGCTCACCATTAATTTTGACTGATGGAGGTGGCAGCTGAATATGCTCCAGGATGGAGTTCAGAGTTGTGGGTTCAAGTATAGAGACATGGAAGACCAGGTGGACTGCAGGAAGCCAAAGGGTGTAAGAATGGGAACTGTGAGGGCAACCTAAGCAGACACTCTACACTCAAGCGGCACACTGGTGAAGGGGGAATCCTAAGAGAAAACTCTAAGGATTGCCTTCACCCACTAGCTAACAGCTATATACCTCAGGCATCACAACCCTGTACCTCTGAAGCCCGAATCACATAAGCAACAGGGGTGCTTGTTTTGAAACCATTGAACTAAACTCTAAACTGTGGTGTTTATCACAATTATAAAGTTCAATCAAAAGATTTGACTTTACAAGCACGCACAAGCTTTAAAACTATTTTAATGGAGAACTCAATTAAGAAATTATACTCTGGTGAACAATTGTAAGCAGTATTGCAACAGGAAGTGTAGCAATAGAGATTGAACTGAACATGTGTAGCTCTAGGTTTATGCAATGACTTAATAAGATCAAAGAATGTCAGGTGTTCAAGGGTCCAGATACTTTAAGGGGAAAGCTACTTAGAGTCTTAGGACCACAGGTCAAGTGAACTAAAGATTACAATAATCCCCAAGACGTGAAAAGATAGATCAATGCTTGAACTCTTCCTCAGATCAAGTATCTCACTATTCTCTGTGCTTTTCTAGTTTTCCAACTCAACAAATGTAGTATATTAACTCACTTACCCTGAGTTAGGTTAATATCTGCAGGAGTTGATTGACCAAGAAAGATCAATTACTCAAAAGGCTATTAACC
>QFFB01004254.1:0-16625 GCA_003316465.1 Ramaria cf. rubripermanens
GGTGGTGGAATGTGCAAGTGATCCACATCCTGACCTGATCCACATCCTGACCGGTGATAGTACTGAAGCAGTCTAATAGAACTAGTTACTGTAACATGAAGCAAGAGTGCGCTGACCAGCAAAAATAGATGTGTCCTACATGTAGACTGCGAAGCATCGAAGGACTAGCGAAGATCTTCCACGTGACTTACAACTAAGCTTCCGTTTCGAACAATGATATGTAAGCTGTGTTTAATATTCCTGATTTTGACATCTGATTTTAATTTTCGTCAGTTGATTTTCTATTTGGCCATTTGAAATAGACCTGGTACTGCTCGGGCACCGTAATTAGAGCACTTCTCCGAAAAATAAGTAATGAAAAGGATATCCCAAGGAAGCGAAACACCCTTGCACAGGCCAAGAAGCTCCAGCCATCCGCAAGGACGTATTATAATCCCTGCGCTCGTTCTCGACCCACGCCATGGCAGTTCGGGTGGGTTGTTGCCTTGTGCCTTGGTTTGTGTGGGTCTGGTAGATTATATGTAAGTGGAGTTGGCGTGCGCGGGCGGCTGGTATTTATACTATGGGTTTGTTTAGGGCCGGGCGGCTGGTACCTCACGTACGCGTGGCGTTGGTGGTACGGTGTGCTTAACTCTGGCGTCCCTGTTAGGAGAATCATACATGAAGCACAGCCGCATCCATCCATATTCATCAGCGAACACATTATAGACCCTGTTTTCTTGCCCTGCTTCACTTTCGGACCCAACGCTCATAGACCACGCATAGATAATGATCCATGACCCACTAGATCCATCCCAGTAGCACTGTGTAGCGTACATCCTTTTATGTTCGTGACGATGGAAGCGTTCCAAGGCCATCCAACTCACCCGGGCGTCGGCCATCTAACGTCATCGTCTTCATCCATTCCGTTCCCAATCCCACCTCCAGGTCTTCGTGCTCGTGCAATATCAACGTGACGTGCTGGGCCACGTTCGTCGCCTGTAGCAGGTGCGTAAGCAAAGACGAGGTAAGCGACAGTCTGTCACAGCACTTCGATAGCGAAGAGAAGAAGAATCAGCACTGACTTCGGTCGATGTAAATCCCATCATCGTCTTCTTCCTCCTCCGCCTCCTCCTCTTCACCTGCACGCGCACTCGTATTCCAGCTTTCAAATCCGGAGCGATTGGGATCTACACTAAGATCGTGCATGAACCGACTAAGGGACTCTTGCTTTTTGGCGGCGAGAGAGGCTTCCTATGTGTCAAGAAAAGGAGAAAAGCAAAAGTGAGTGCCTGATGAAGAGGCGAAGGGAAGTAATCATACCCGCTCTTTCGCTACGCGTTCCATCTCGGGGACGTATTCACTAGCGCCACCAGAACCAGGATTACGATCAGAAAGAAACACTGTAGTGCCAACCAACGCACGTCTCATATTCGACTGACGCGACTGCGACTGCTTCTAAGAACTCGGTAAAGCCTGCCCCCGTGAACGATGACGCCGACACAGTCTATTAAGCGTCAAGCAATCAGCAATCCAGAGTCCTGTTGCATCACCCCTTCCTTTCCGCTTGACTTCAGACCTTGACACGCACCTTCAACTCCTTATAAAACTCATCCAACACTAAACTCATCGAATGCATCAAACTCCCCATATATCCGCCCTCCTCCCCTTCGCCTTCCCTCTCTTCCTCCAGCGCCTCCTGAAATTTCTCAAAATCCCTGATCCATCCGACCATCCTCCCCACCCCCTCCTCACCCACAACATCCACCTTATTAAACACTACCACCATTGGCAGTTGCGTTTTGTACAATATTGAGCAAGCGTATAGCATGTTGGACATGAAAGTGGCCGGACGCGTGCTGCGCGGCGTGTCCAGGATGTAGGCGACGAGCGTGGGGTAGGAACGTGCCAGGAGAGAGGTAATTATAGAGCCGGAGGCAGACCAGGTGAATATTTCGATCTGGCCTGGCGTGTCAAGGATTATGAAGCTGATGGGAGATAACGTAACAAGCAAGTGAGTGAAGGTCAGATGGTTGCGGGAACGAGGCTTACTCGAGGGAGTCAGCACGCTTGTCAATAAGATCGAGCACTTGGTCGAACTTCGTTGTGAAGAGGTTGAGCGCGGTCAAGATACCACCATTTGGCCCCAGATTGTACCTCTCATGTATAATTAATATAACGTTCTGTGCCGGCCAAAAGGAAAGAGTAATAAAAACGATCCAAGGAAGGAAAGCTTTCGCAAGGTCCAAAGGCAACTAATCCCCTTGCAAACCACAACCCTCTCACCTCTCCATTTGAAACTAAGATAAAAAATAAGGATGGGTCATACGGCCCCAAACTCACTGCTTCATCACCTCGCTATAATCCACCGTATCTCGAATATCGATATTAGGTTCAAACGGGGCATTAGTGACGGCGGGGTCAAGGTTAATAATATAC
The DNA here is from genome assembly GCA_003316465.1 of Ramaria cf. rubripermanens. NCBI lineage: Eukaryota > Fungi > Basidiomycota > Agaricomycetes > Gomphales > Gomphaceae > Ramaria > Ramaria cf. rubripermanens. The sequence continues at coordinate 2,419 of QFFB01004254.1, forward strand.
GGTAGTTTCGAGGATGAAGAGGGAGTGGAAAGGGGCTGGGAGTCAGAAGGTCCTGCAAGCGCATGGAGGTGTGAGTTGAGCCGCTGAACGAAGGTCGTCTTCCCGGAGCCCGCCATGCCAATTGTTATTATGACAGTAGGTTTCTTTTTGGGGTTAGACGCGGATGACGCTGATGAAGAGGGAATAGGGTGTGTCGATGGGGAGGAGGCTGGGACTGACGGCGGCAACGATGAGGAGGCCATGGTGGCAGTCGTGGTCGATAAGCGCCGGTGTCACACCTTTTATGATGGTCCTTCCTGGGTATCCACTTATAATTCGACTGCGAGCTCTGGAAAAGACTCATGCATCCGGAATTGATCACCAGTCATCGGTACATCATCAATTATACAGTGAGAATTCCGGCTGCTCAATTTGCTCAAAGCGGGTTCCGAGGGCTCTGACGTTAGGCATGCCGCCATATCGTCGGCTTGCTTGAAAAAGGACATAAAGTCCTAGGTTTTATAAGGCTTAGGTTAATTACATCCCAAGTAATCACCACCAATCCACAAGCAGTAAGTATGTCCCAAAAAATGGCCACAAGGACTGATCGTCAACAGGGCTGTAGCACGAGCGATCCTGTTGAATGATAGGTATGAATCAAGTGAGTAAAATGGCCACAAGAAACACCCCTGTTGTCACCATCCACATTGGCAAGGTTCCTTTGTAAGCCCCGTTCCCGGTGAACGCTGTGGGGGCGCTTGCCAAAGTAGTTTGGCTCGTGGATGGTGCAGCGGTACCTGCGGCCACCGCGGTGCTAGAAGGCGTCCCAACAGACAGCGGTGCCGTGAACGTCTGGGCAGCACGTGTTGAGGTGGAAGAGGTCACACGGCTGGGAGTGGTCGCTGTGCTAGTTGTGGTTAGCACAGTTGATCCGCTTTGCGTGGACGTTTGTCTCAGAGACGTGGCGGTCGTCACAAGAGCGCGATTAGGATTCTGCCCAGGGAACGTGCGGACTGGCAGCGGCATTCCATTCTGATCGCAGGCGATCGTTATCTCTGCATAGACGCCCCGCCCCTCAGTCTCAGGTAATAGAGTGGATTGTTGAGCAAAGTACAGTACCATCAATTTGCATCTGAGGAACTGAATAGTCTGTTGAATTGCCGGCTTGGCCTGCACAACTGTAGCAACTGAAGAGACCACCCTGAAGGCTCGGGGCACAAAAGCCTAGTTAAGATGGAAAGTGCCTTTCAGAAATTGTAGAACATATAAGGTGTCCGCATACAGGATACCATGGGAGGGTTACATGTCTGTTAGTTTTGGATGACCACATTTATAAACACCTTGAATCAGTTCACGAGATACGACCTACCTGAAGCGCCATTAAAGCAGGTGTACAGATACTGCTGCACTGCGACGGGAGTGCTCCTGGCAGCCCAGTTTGCCGTCGAAACAAATCCGCCCTTGGTAGCCATGCAGCTTCACTCACTGCCATCTGAAGCAAGACAACAACACAGAAGAACGTGATTGTCATCCAAGTCGTATTGGTCATGAGTCAACTAGCACAGGACATGAAGCTTGAACCTTGAGGCATATGACACTATCGAGGTACCGTCGCAGTGAATCGAAGCCAAGTTCGCCCTGTCTGACCATACCAGTGCCATGGTTCTGAACTTCCCATGGCAATTGAAACCAGGGGTTGTCTGCAGATAACGAAAACTGCCGATTGTACGAGAGGATAGCTAGTAAGAGGAGTCTACCGGGTAGACGGCCCGGGCTTCCTGACCAAAGCTCTCGTGAGTAGGCGTTGAACGAGCAAAATACCAGGCCTTCGGCAATTTAGCTCAGGTGCAATTCGGGTTCAGGAAGGCCTGCCAGGATGCCCCTCCAACCACTCGCCTTAGGCCTCGGCAACAGATCTGGACGTCTCGGTGAAATTTACTATCTACAATATGACTCTAGAATGTGTTCCATCGCTTTCACGGGAATTCCGGAACGATGACTTGGTATGGCTGGTGAACCTCTGAACCATAGAGAGACTGTTGGGGCCAGACTAGGTAGGTTATTGCCCTAGTACCGTTGACGCGGAGAAACCAAATAACGTGTCATACTTATACGGTAGACTAACCCCCTTTCTGCACGGAATATGAGACGCAGGATGTTCTTTTCAGCGGGACATGCTTACCGTAATCCTTAATTTAATGAGAAGTTCTGGCAGCACCCGACTGTGCCTCAAAGCCTCCATTGAATTTCAAAAGCAACATGGGACGTCCGGATGTCAAAGGCCGAGTAGAGTCTGGTCTTAGGGGGGGAATCAATCAAGTTAATCTCATTGATCGAAGAAGATCGTACCTCGCTCTTACAATGTTGAGAAGATGTACCATGCCTTGTTGGCCCCCATGAGCGGTACAAAATGTTGCATGCAATCACCATCCATCTGGGAAAGTTAAGACCCGGCTGGTGTTCGAAGAGATGCGGGGACGACTTTCGCAGCGGACAGGTATACGAGATTATCGCGCAAGAATTCCATCGCCGCTGTCGAACATTTTGATCGTATGTTTCCTTGACGCTGTTTTCATCGTGTGTTACCCTCGGATACTCAACATGTGTGTTTCTACTTCAGAATCAAGGGGTGGGGATCGGTATTAGCTTGGAAGAGTTTTTGTCACTCCAGGCTGTGCCTCCGAACCTTTGCCTGCTCTAAGAGGTAAAGCATCACCGGAACCTTGCGAAAGCGGTTCTGCTTCACTCTCGACACTATGGACGCTGGATAACATCAGCCATCGCCGTCATATCCAGGATTTTTCAAAGATCCTCACGCTGTAATAAGCCAGGCCCGCCAGGACAGCCTGAGTGCTGTGGCCTGGGTGTGATCTTAGCAGGGCAGTATCGCGATCAAGTGGAATCAGAGTGGAATCAAAGTGCCTTGACCACCGATGACTTTTCCACAATGAACATCAAAGAGGTCATGACAGGGGCCAGCTGAGACAGAGTAAAAGGATGTATTATCTGCGGCGTACTGTGGCATAATGAACAAGTGCTGGTCAAACCTACACTGAATGCAGTGCCAATAATCGTGGAAAGGCTAATATATGTACATCATTTATCTGTAAATTTACTCTTTCTCCATGTCAGATGACCATATTATCTACACTCACGAGAGTAGACTGTTGGACTCGGACCTCGCGGTGGGCACGAGGTCGGGGCAAGGGCAGTGAGGCGAGGGAGTAGCACCAGAACCGCGATTAAGACCAGGTAAATAGAAGGCAGAATATATATAGTTGAGCGGATACACAGGCCGACCGCGACGGATGGCAGGAATGCGGCAATTTGACGGCGACCAGCAGGGTGTGGACGGTCTGGGGCGGGTGTTTGGCAGTGTTAGTCTTGCTCATCAGACTTGCCTGGCCCTCGAGTTTGTCCTCCTCGACACTCTTCACGACATACAACCCATGGCTATCACGTCTCACGCTCGCACACCGTCCAACACCACGGCTACCGATGCAGACAACCCACAGAGCATGGTAATCACCTCCCTTCGTGGCCAGGTGTCCGACCTTGTCAGCCAGGTCACACAACTCAACAGCAAGCTGGTACAATCCTACGACCGCATATCCGACCTTGAAGACAATATTCACCTTACATCCTCCAACCTGCGCAATTCAACACTCAAGATTTCACAACTCGAGCTGGAGCGCACGCAGCACCTCTCGGCGCTAAACACTGGTCTTCTCGTTGAGAAATCCCATGTAACCACAGAACTCACACGACTTATGGAGAAGGCTACCGATGAAGCTGCTAGAAGAGGCAAAGCCGAATCCGCACGACAAGAGATCGAGAAGGATTTGGACGACCTGAGCGCCGAGTTATTCGATCGTGCCAACACTATGGTCGCAGAGGCTAGATTCGAGCAGGCCAAGAACGAACGCCGCATGCAAGATGCAGAGGCTATGTTGAAGGGCGCCGAAGAAGCTGTGGCGTCAATGCAGGCTCAGATGCAAACTTTGCGTGAAGAGAAGGATCGAACTGACCATGAGCTCGACAAAGGCAAGTGGGTCGAGCGAGAAAAGCCGTTGCGTTCTCCTGCACCACTCAAACTACTCAGCTCGCATGTGCCGTACCAGGAGTTCTTGCTTTTCGTTGCGCACCTCAGGCAGATTAGGCCAGCCACGCCGCAATCGCCTCCAATGGCTACCTTCCTCCCTCTTCCTTTCCTCGCCCGACTAGTTTCTGAGGACTCGTGAGTTGTATTATACGTTTAGTATACAGATTCTTTAATGCCTTAATAGCGATCCTACCCTCCGTCTCGATTCCGCACCATCACTGAATTGGCTTACTCGTCGCTCTGTGATATCTGCGATCCATCAGTCCCAGCTCACGGTTGAGCCTTTGTCGATCGCCGCTCTGCTAGAAGTCTTTGCGCCTCCTGCATACTCTGCTTCTCAACAACAATCCACCATCAATGTCCCATGCGCACTCTGCGGCAAATCTGTTTTACCAGCTTCTTACATTACATCCTCCAGTTCCCACAGCGCCGCATCTCTTAATGCCATATCCAATCCGTGGCGCCCTGCTTTCCTAGCGAGGCAGTCTTCTAGTGGAACCCCAACAAGACAGAACCCACCTGCAATCCATAGTCCCACACCATCTGTCGCAACTTCCACTTCTTTCTACCCACCCTCGTCTACATCCACACGACTTTCTCCTCCGCCTACACCTCCCCTCCCCTCGCCTGTATCCCTCGTTTACATATTCCGCCTCCTCCCCCCCTCTTCTCAGCCTTCTCAGACGCAGCCGACAACTGTATATCCCCTATGCACGACAGGATGGTGTCTTGCACGACTTCGGACCACCTGCGAGCTCTGGCGCTTTGTGCGTACCGGCATCGTCGATAAAGTCTGGGACGAAGAATACCCCACTATTGGGCTCGGACCTACATCCCAACGCTCTGCGTCACAGAATGGCTCTATAGTACCTACGATGAACGGGAAACCACCAGTTCCCCCACGACGCCGACTCCCGACTAGCGTCAATGTGGGTATGGGAAAATTATTTGGGATGGCTAGTAGTGCACTGGGGAAAGCCTCTGGTACCCCTCCCAAACAGAACGAGACAGGGACTCCGCCTCTCCTTCCTGCGAGAAGAAATATGCCGCCACCATTACCAAAAAGAAACAATTCTCGCAACGAGAGGGCAGATGAGGCGAAAAGAAAAGATACCACAGAGATTGAGAGAGAGAGCAAGGTTGATGTATCGACTGTCCCGGCGCGTGCAAATATGGAATCAAAGCCAATAGGTAATCATTTACTCCCATTTTATATTTCGCTCTGACCCGTGTCATCAGACTCAGCACTTGCCGCTGTGAACGGTATGGTCCCGCTTCCCAATGAACCTCAGGACGACATACATACCCCGCGCATGAACAGCTTCGGTCCTACTCAGGATACTGAATCCGAGCAGGAGGGTAAAATAGAGCCCTCTCAGATACCATTACCCGAGTCTCCTGTTGCGTCGTCTTTCTCTGACGAAGATACCAAGGACAAATTGCATCGGCAGGAATCTGAAGATACTATTAACTCCGAGATACCTACCGAGACGGCCCCAGCCGATGACTCCGCAGCTCCGACACCCTCTGCGCACGCCGCATCCCCGGACCTTGCGGTGAATCCGCCAGCTCGGACGGCATCACCCTCTCGAATGGCGTCTTCTACGCCTCCACCACTCCCTCGGCGTGCTGCTCGCCGCACTGCGCCTGTGCCTCCGGGTGAGAGTCCGAGTCCGGGTTCGAGCCTCCTACCGGATGGTCAGCCTCCCGAAACTGAGCGCACAAACACTAACGGCACTAGCGAGCCACCCATGCCGACGGAGTCTGCATCTCGGAGTGAGATCGATATGCTTAAGACTACGGAACCTGCCCCAATAACACAGGATACATCTATATCGGTTGAGGCGTCGAGCACGGATATGGCTCAACCACATGAAGCTTTGGAAGAGCGTCGCGACCTGTCAGCAACCTCCGAAATTCCGCTTCCTGATGCCAAAGAATTTGGCACGTCTCCTCTTCCACCCCTTAAGCGCTCTTCTCGAACAAACGACTCCTCACCTCGCGGCGCGTCTGGTCCCCTGCAAACCCCGGACGATCAACGACATCAAGCCTCTAGCTTCCCGGACCGCCGTGAATCTTCCCCACGTCGCACCTCGGTTTCAAATGGCAACACTAATGGCGATGAACTTGAAGTGTATATCGGGGACGCTACTTGGGAGGAGCGTACGTGGAAGGCACTCGTGCGGCTGCGGGAAGATATGTTTTATGCGCGACTAGGGAGCTTGCGGTAGTGTGGTCGAGAAAGGTTTAAGTCTGTTGAATGGGCCAGGAAAGGCATTTATGGACATATATTATGGATATGAATCTTAGATACCATGGGGCAGGGCCCCTAGGGCTATGTCATTGTTTATTTTTGGGAGAACATGAATAAATGTCTGTACAATATATTAGGTGCTAGGACTAGTACTATAATGTGTTTATAGGGGGAACCTCTGTTTTCCATTGTTTCAAACATTTTTGCAGTGTTCTGAAGATTTGTGAAGTACGTGTTCTTCCATGAACAGTCTCCCTTCATGGCCCTTGTTTGGACACCATTGTGCAGACTTCAGGTTGCCTTTACACTGTTTTGGTGTTACATCCATGCATTCCACGCTTCTGGTTCCACATTCTGCATCCTTGCTTCCAGAACCACTATGCCCTTATTTAGCTCTCTGTTCCCCCTCAGCCCCTCTGTCAGCAATAGTGCCTTGTTCCCTGAGAAATGTCTGTGTCCCCTTATGTTATGGGCATTTAAACCATAAAATAGAAGATGGAAGGCAGATCAGAAGGGACTTTGGCTTCAGCTTATATGCTGCACCTCTTGAACAATCACAGGGTCCCAAGACTTTGGAATGGAGTGACAAGGTAAATGTAGCACAGTTCTGTGGTATGTGCAGAAGGGTGGAAGTGTGGAATAATAATAGTGGTGTACTAAGAACACAATGGACAAGGTCAATACAAAATGTAGTTGGTATTCAAACTAAGGCAACTAGTATGAATACAGGGGCTTATATACTAGAGGGTACATGTAAGTAGGTAGGAGTAATGAGTTCCAAGTCAGAGCGGAAGAGGGATACAATGCAGATCATGAATGGAGTTGGGGATCATAGCACAGGGAGGGGACATAAGCTAAAAAGGTACCCATCATCTGTTGGTATGTGGACACAGATGTTCCACTAGGAACAAGGTACCTTTGCTGATGGAGGGGCCATGGGGATTGGAGAGCTGAGTAAAGGTAGGGTAGTAACAGAAGCAATAGTGCAGAAGCAGAAATGGAATTATGGAATGCATGGATGTAACACCTTACCAACAGATGATGGGTACCTTTTGTTATGATGTGCATATCTAGACCTATCCTCCCTTCCTATGCCCACACTTATTGAGTCTCTAACAGCCCTGCAATACACTGAGCCCATGTCCATCCCTGATATTTAACATTGAAGCTCTGGACCTCCAGAGTTCTGTGTTATGAGTGTCAAAAGAGTAAAATATATACATAAATGTCCATATTAACATCAATGCTGACAAACCTCAGTGATACAACACCAAAAACATCATGCATCAAGACCACATATTTCCTAACCTAATCACAACATCACATGCTTGATCTTGGGCACTGAGGCCATATATATCTAGCATCAAGTCCATGACTGACAATCCATCAGCATCCTCACACACAAGGCACTCATGTATCCCATGTACCTATTCTAATGTCACCAATCACCATAGCTGTCAGATACATTATCCCATATCCAGAATTAGCATCTAGGTGTTTACTGTCCAGAAATAGATGTGAGTTACATCAGGATATCCCTGCATGGCCTTTGTCATATTTCTAACATTTATCACAAGGTTTATCTCCTATGTTGCTCCATTATCATGCCCTACATTCAGTATGAATACTCTTAAGTGTCCAGTCCATTTAGTTTAACTTTTGTTTGTTACTGTACGAGTTCCACCATCTCCTTATCATATCACATGACTTACCTTCAAACTACTCCTCCCACCCATTGGAATCACTTTAATAGCTAACTTTTGTATGATAAAATCTCTAGTAGCAATAGCACTTACCTCATCCAAGTTGTTTGAAATCATTAGTTAAAGTAGTTGTTACAGCAGTGCATGAGTTTGAAACTACACTCAAATATTGTAAATACTGTAGCTCAATGAACACTGCACCAAGCTTGTTCAAATTTGGTAGTAAATTCAACATATATATATTCTAATTTAATATAATGTTACCTAGATGAAAAATGTCTAGGTGAAATGGTTAGCCCATAGCTAAATTTACAGGCTAGTTGTAGCCTGGGTTAAATAGTTTCTCTTGCATTTTTGATCAAGACATTTTTTCATCTAGATAACATTATATTATATTAGAACATATATATGTTGAGTTTAATGCCAAATTTGAACAAGTTTGGTGCAGTATTCATTGAGCTACAGTATTTACAATATTTGAGTGTAGTTTCAAACTCTGTTATTGTAAGGGGAACCTCTGTGAAGCTTGCAAACTCCTTGCAAACTCCTTGCAAAGCCTTCACACCTTACATTCCACTCCATGCGAACATTCCCACGCCTTGCAAAGTCCTGCGAAGTGTGTGTGAAGTATTTGCAGCCTTGCTGAAGTGGATGTGAGGGGAACTCTCGCAAAGTCCTGCAGGTTCCTGCAAAGTCTTGCGAATTCCTTGCAAAGTGCATGTGAAGTGTACACAGTCCCTTCTGAAGTCTACCCCACCCAGTGCTACTTCAGTGTTGGGCCTCTTGTTCCAGAGCTGTGCAGATCGGTCCCTTGGTGGCTTCCAAACACCTCCTTAGCCCTGTCTGTAGTTTAGCACCCCTGTTGCTTATGTGATTTGGGCTTTGGAGGTATGGGGTTGTGATGCCTAGGTATATAGATGTTAGCTAGTGGGCAAAGGCAATCCTTAGAGTTTTCTCTTAGGATTCCCCCTTTGCCAGGTATGGCCTTGCATTGTATGTAGTTGTATATGACTTAGGATTCCCCCTTTGCCGGTGTGCCGCTTGAGTGTAGAGCATCTGCTTAGGTTGCCCTCACAGTTATGATTCAGTTACCTGTGGATCTCCAGTGACCATATCAGGCAACTAACCCTATCCCGAGCCCATACCCTGAGCCCAACCTTATCTGAGCCCTTCCTGAAGTAGTCCAAACCTGACCCCGACCCCCGTTCCTCTTATTCCCCCTCCCCTTACCCCATTCTTATCCATCCCCAAGCTTCATTATAATCCCCTTAGTTAGTTTTGTCTGACCCTGTTTCTCTGTTATCTGTATATAAGTCTCACTCTGTATGTACCTTGCTCTTCAGTCAGAAATCAACTTAGATACCCTTTCGAATCCTCTACTAGTTTCCCACTCCGTTCTCTCTTAGTCCTTCCACTCCTCTTGTCCAACCTCACTCTGAAATTGAGGGCACGTGCACTAGTGGAGGGTGCAGCACATAAGCTGAAGCTGAGCCCTTACTGATCAACCTTGGTCCAGCTTACTCCAAGCTCGCTCTGAGGTCCCCCACATAGACCCCGGTCTTAACAAACTCATGCCTTATATATTGCAAACTGCTGTAAGATATTTAGCATATATTGCAATTATCTGGAAGTTCACTCTCATATCAGACCTCTGCTCAATTCAGCTTCACTTCAAAGCTTGAATTATATTCTCTATTCATAAACACATTAAATCACATATTATAAGATTCTGAACTCCAGAGTAACTATTGTATTCCACTCTAGTTCTTGTTATATTCATCTTAATGTATAATTGCCATTCATGACCCAGCATAGAATACTTGTACCATGGTCTGACTGGACCTCCAATCTAATTTTATACTCTGCTTGTTATTCAACTTATATGTTCTTTAGAATACAATGTTAAGTTCATGGATGTTATTCAGAACTTTGGAGGTTGAATGTTCAGAGGTCAGACTTTGAAGGGGTGCAAGTAGGGTAGGGACTTGGCTTCAAATTATATATTGTGCCACCCACTATTGTTTGATCCTATTGTTTGATTCCTAATTTCAGAGATTGGAGGTTTGGAGTTTGTCTGGAGGTCCAGACTCAGAGGTATCTCTAAGTAGTATCTAACTATGGAGATAGTGATGCCAGAAGATGAGAAGGTGGTAATGGGGAAATAAGTCAATATTCAAACTAAAAAACTGATACAAGGTTGGAGGACTATTAATGTTATATCCTGTTTGTATCCTAAGAGTATGGAATAAGAAAGATATAAGTGTAGAACAAGAAGGACATAAGAGTTGAATAACAAGTGGAGTTCAGAATTGGATTGGAGGTTCAGATTGAACTGAGTACAAGTAATCTACTTTGGTTATGAACAGCAATTAAATTTTTAAGAGGCATATAGCAAGAACTGGAATGGAATATAATATTTACTTTGGAGTTTGGAGGTCTGGAGCTTCAGTGTTAGATCTCAGGGCTCTAACATAAAATTAGGATATGACATATTAATAGTCCTCTAATCTTATATCTGTTCTTTAGTTCAAATATCAACTTCATTTCACTCAGGGAATCAGAACAGGTCCTTTGCTGACTCTGCAAGCACAGCTATAATTTTAAGTGGAAAAGTACAAGTTCTACTGTGATATGGTAGAATACCTCAGCTACATCCTGTCTCCTGGTGGCCTTATAATGGCAGAAGACAACATCAAGGTTATTCAAGAATGGCCAGAACTGTTGGTTGTAAATATTATTACATAAGCCTGTTATTTCGTCTGTGTGAAAGAATAAAGTGATCACTCAGTGATTATCAGGCCTGAGAACCAGAAATGTTTGATGACTATTTGGATGCTGTTAGTGAGGTTATTAAATTCCCCAAAGATAAGCATTCCAAATGTTGATAGTAATTGAGCAATTGGAATATTAGTGAAATCCTATAAAGGTGGTTGATTGCCCATGCTGATACTTGTTGAGGTGCTGATGACATAATCATGGGTTCACGATGGGGATGATGGCAATCAGAAACTCAGCTCTCAGATCTTAATGGAGGGTAGAGGGAAACACTGATGATGGTTCAGAGGTATTGATCTCTGAGTGTAGAAGTAAGTTACAATAGTATTATGATCTGGTTCCTTGCAGATCTTTGGCGACCATATCTGGCAACTAACCCTGATCCGAGCCCATACCCCAAGCCTGACCTTATCCGAGCCCTTCCCGAAGTAGTCCGAGCCCGAGCCCAAACCCTGTTCCCTACCCTTCCCTGAGCTTCAGTCCGATCCCTTAGTCAGTTCAGGTTCAACCCTGTTCCTGGTTACTTGTATATAAGTCTCACTATGTATGTACTCTGCTCTTTAGTCAGAAATCGAACTAGATACCCTTCAAATCATTTACTAGTTTCTCGCTCCATTGTCTCTTAGTCCCTTCGCTCCTCTTGTCCTAACTCACTCCGAAATCAAGGGTGCATGTAATAGTGGATGGCACAGCACATAAGCTGAAGTCAAGCCCTCACTAGTACCCCTCAATTGAGCTTGGTCCGAACTCACCTGAGGTCCCACACGAAGACCCGGTCTTAATAGTATTTCTGACTCCCACTTCCACATTACACTAACAACTATGTCTACCACCTGTGCTAAAAGTACTACGCTTCAATGCATCTCGGAACGACACTGTCTTTCCGAGCATCCCGAAAGCCCTCCGAACTTCCTGTCCACATCTATCAAACCTGCTGATGCCCCAGCCGACAAAGGCAAAGGTAGGGAAGATAACCCTTCAGACCATGACCCCCTAGGTGAAGGTTCTTTGGCCAAGGTTCCCGAAGGAAGCCCCGGCAATCCTGGGGATCCCGAGGACCCCGATGGCAATGGTCTACCCTTGGGGGAACCAGCCAACCCTGACGATGATGGTAGTGAACTCATGCGTTGACTTCTTACCAACCTCGCTAAACCTCACCCTACGGAAACCTGAGCTAAAGTCAAGGAGCCCGATACTTATGATGGCACCGACCAGGCTAAGCTTCGCACCTTTTTCTTGCAATGCCTGCTCAATTTCAGAGATCACCCGAATGCCTTTCAGACGGGAGCCTCTAAAATCCAGTATGCCATCTCTTACCTTACCAGCTCAGCTTTACAATACTTCGAACCCGTGATCCTCAGCAAACTCGTTCCCGAGCCTATTTGGCTCTGGGATTGGGACAGCTTCAAGAGCGAACTTGAACTCAACTTCGGTCCGTTCAATACTGCTGCTCAAGCCAAGATTGACCTTGAAAAAATCGTCATGAAGGAGCATCACAAAGTCACACATTATTTCATCAAGTTCTCCTGAGCTTCAACCCAAACTCAGTGGAACGACACAGTGCTCTGACACTTTGCTTACAAGGACCTCACCAAACAAATCAAGGATGACTTACTCCATTTTCTGAGGTTCATGAGCTTGGCCAAGCTTCAAGGCTTTGCCCTTGAGTGTGACAGCCGTTATTGGGAAAGGAAGGAATACGATACTATTGCTGCCTGCAGTAGTCAAAACACTAACCGACCTTCCAACCAGTTGAACAATACCTCCAATCAGTCTGGCAGGTCTACTAACCCAAAGAACTGTAACAAGACTAACTCGGGTAAAGGTTCAACTAACAACAGTAATAATACGGCCAATGCACGACCCACACCTGACCTTACCAACAAACTCAATAAGGACGGCAAACTCCTCCCCAACAAATGACAATGTTGGATCGACCAAGGACTTTGCTTGCTCTGTGGCATCAAAGGTCATATGGTCAAGGACTGCCCAAAGGCGAACAAGAAACCTAACGAAGGTAACAGTTTGTCTGGAACTAAGGGCAGGTCCAACAAGACTTCGGATACAAAGACCAATTCCAACCTCGGACCCACATGACCCGAGGATTGCGGTGACCTCGGCCATGTATTTAGACTCAGTGCCGTTTCTGATTCCTTGTCCAAAGACTCTCTTTATGTAGTTTTGACTTCGTCCCTAATGTTTTGGAACCGTTGAACTAAACTCTAAACTGTGGTGTTAATCACAATTATAAAGTTCAATCAAAAGATTTGAATTTACAAGCACGCACAAGCTTTGAAACTATTTTAACGGAGAACCCAATTAAGAAATTATACTCCGGTGAACAATTGTAACCAGTATTGTAACAGGAAGAGTAGCAATAGAGATTGAACTGAACATGTGTAGCTCTAGGTTTATGCAATGACTTAATAAGATCAAAGAATGTCAGGCATTCAAGGGTCCAGATACTTTAAGGAGAAAGCTACTTAGAGTCTTAGGACCACAGGTTGAGTGAACTAAAGATTACAATAATCCCCAAGATGTGAAAAGATAGATCAATGCTTGAACTCTTCCTCAGATCAAGTATCTCACTATTCTCTGTGCTTTTCTAGTTTTCCAACTCAACAAATGTAGTATATTAACTCACTTACCCTGAGTTAGGTTAATATCTGCAGGCGTTGATTGACCGAGAAAGATCAATTACTCAAAAGGCTATTAACCCACTTAACTCAGATTTAAGTTAATAATCTAATGTGTGAATTGATTAACTAATAACCAAGACTATTAGATCACTGCTCAGAGTGGTGTCTAATGTACAGGATTATTAATCAGTTACTCTTAGTAACTTCACTGTTCACAGCTTAGTTATTCAGAGCCTGCTACAATTAAAATAGAGCGCTCTTGTACTTCTCAGAGCCAATCAGAGAGCTGCAATCTTAGTGTAGTGCTGAGCCAATGTAGCCAGTACTTCAGTACAAGGCTGTGTTGAAGTCACACTTCAGGTTACTCAATGTCTGAGTGATGGTTGGGTGAAAGATTGTCTATTCCTCACTGCTGAACTGCAGGCTATTTATGCTACATCTATCTAGCTTATGTAACTACTTTAGAACCTTGTGGCACTGTGAAGAAAGGCAGAGAAGCTTAGAGAAGCTTCAGGAAAGATTTGGAAGGTTTTGGAAGGCTGTGGAAGGTGCTATTGCCTTTTTGGTTAGTGTCACAGCTTTGTGACAGCAATCCATGGTTAAGTGTAAAAGTTTCCCACACTTAAGTACATCATGTGACTATCATGTGACTATCTTATTTCAGCATAGAGTCATGTGACTATCCCAATCTAGCACAGTCATGTGATAATCATGTGACTAGCAAGGTCATGTGATAGTCATGTGACTGTGATTAC
>QFFB01004255.1:0-16178 GCA_003316465.1 Ramaria cf. rubripermanens
GGAGGGTAAGGGGCAGATGGAGACAGGCAGAGGCGAGGCTGTGCCACTCCCAGAGCCAGCACTCGCAGTGCCACTGCCTTTCGATGATTAGCATTAGTTAGCATTAGCATTAGCATTATAATGGGAAGCAGATGCTGTAGTACTCACCAGCCAGGGGCTATTCCAGCAGAGGAGGGATGATGGTGCCAGATGGCAGGTGGCAGTGGGATAGATTAGGACCACACAGGGAAGCAAAGACTATTCTAACCCAGCAGCAGCAGTATATATTTAGCTAAACTACCAACCAGGGAGCGCAAGGGAGGGATTGCGCGGTGGTGGTGGTGGTGGGTTAGGTTGATAGGCCGTTTATATTATTAGATAACCAAAATCACTAAAACATTGGGACAGTTGTTGGAGTAGCAAACACGTGACAACCCTCACATGATGTCACATGCTTGGTTACCCATTTAGGGTAGAGTACGTGTCTTGCCTCGGTGCAAGACATTTTTATTGTCTTCCTTTTTTTGCTGTCTATTAGCAGAGAAACTATAAGTATTCTTTATGTACAAACTATCTTCCTCAGTCATTTGACCATGCTCTCACATGCAAACACTGAGGTAAGATAAACTAGTTACTTATGTATTCTTTTGGCTCACCTGTATACCATAGAATGTTATATCAGGTGAATAATAAACTTAGTCATTTGACCATGCTCTTGTGCACAAACACTGAGAACGTTGTATCAGTTATTCTTACAACAGTTTTTTGAGGCACTGTATCAAGAACAAAAGTACACACCTTGCTGAATGAGAAACTAATAAATGATTGGCTGCACCAGTGTTTAACTCCTTGCTGAAGTTTGAAGGTTGCAATGGTGTTCTGAAAAGTCCCTACAGTAACAACAGTGCCAAACAGTACTATCAAGGCTGTACTCAGAGTTGCCACTTAATAAAACATGAGACAACTGAAGAGAGAGGATACATAGTCTCTTACATATGGAAAACTAGTTACATTGGCAAGATAGCACTTATAAGTGTATGGATTTAACTGTGAACCAGTAAGATTGCGGCTAACCTCAATGGCTTGTAACTAGATTGTTTTATCATTAATACATCCTACAATTGAAGTTTAGACAAGGAGTCAAGACACACCACATGGGTTATAATACTCCCAAGAATCAAAAGTCCAAGAATGGCCAAGTTTGACTCTATCTAGAGATAGCTTATGTACTAGCTAACAGAAGGCCTTGATCAGCTCAACGCATTAGTATATTTTACTTATAAAATCTCAAACATTGTCACCTTGTATTCCTATATTCCTATCAAAGGCAACAAGAACAAAGAATACAAAAGATGAACCAGGATATTATATGTCCTGGTCGGACATGTGTATTATATTTCTCAAAAAACAAGGAACGTACTAGATATATATATCAATGAGCATAATGCCAGACAGTCTTACAGCAATCTTACATACCAGGAGTGACGAATACAAATGTGTAGAGGCTGATGAGCAAGAAAACTAGACTGGCATGGCGAGCCATTAAATAGAGAATAGTGCCTAATGTGAGTTTCTTGCACCAAACGTGCTCGATCTCAGTAGGCAGAGTCATAAGAGTATCAAACATAAGCAGTGCTGTTGGAATGTCATGAGCGGCGCTACGTAAGATTAATTATGCTTAAGAAGACATAGCTGAATGCGATCCCAGGTTGGGTGGTGATGTTCCGCGATTTTGCTCGGTGCGGATTACTTACAAATGTGACTGCATCTGGACAATAGCTGCGGCGTCGGCGTCCTGCTGCAACATGATAGAAAAGATATGAGAGGCTAACCAGTAGTGGAATGCTAGAGTAGCCCTCCGCGCAGGTCATATTTATAATATAAGAGTTAAACAGGATGTCGGACAACGAACATTACGGCATCCTCTATCAGTACCAAATAATTGTCATGCGGTCAAGTCCATATATGTGCGGGGATGGCGTTGTCCCCAATGGCATGTAGAAACATCAGCCATGGCTGCTTTCCCGAGCATCCAACCATCATCGAAGTACAATAGAGCAAAAACATAAGTACGCACTGGAAGAAACTGTATTTGTCTTGGTGTGCGTGATGGCGAGACTTCCAAAGAAAATTTCCAGGGTTCATGCATGCCTTGTGGAGGTACGATAGCAAAGAATCCGAGCCAACAATGCCTCATGAGTAACTCGAACGACGATATAATCACTGGAGAAATATTAGGACGGTGACCCTCACCACACGTTTCGAAGTCGACAGTTGTTGCTTGCCACATTGTTCCGAATATCAACAACGCGACACAATAACGCTTAAGGTGTGGTGGAATGAGGCACTGTCAGCACGAAGAACCGAGTTACGAAGTGAGGATGGAGGGACTGGCCCTGCGCTGTAGTGTATGTGGGGGCTAAGGGCGATGTCTGATTGATACGACGGCAGCGAACAGAAGGTATATGGGACGCAGGTTGAGTAAGAGTATTATATAGTAAAATGGTATGGATCATAGCTTGAGTTTAGAACTACCAGCAGAATATTTGGGACCTTAAAACGTGCCTGAAGTTGGGTCGGCGTGACCGTCACCACACTGGCCCACAACCACCGTACTTATGAATTCTACGATGAAGAAGAAACCTGGGGAGATATCTTCGAACACGCTGAGTCTGCGGTTTATGCAAAATGCGGCCAAGGCACGGCAGGAAAATGATATCGAAGCTGCAAAAGCGAAAGTCAAGACAGAAGAGGAGTGGGAGCTCACACCAGAATTGCGAGAAAGATGGGGTGTGGACAGCCAGGTGGATGATCGAGCGCGAGTCTTTGTGAGAATGCTGATTGTGGATTCGTCGCTGACTATTCATGCATGTAGTGTATCCTATGAGGCATCTTATCTTCCCTTTGTATTTCCTGG
This sequence comes from Ramaria cf. rubripermanens, assembly GCA_003316465.1. NCBI lineage: Eukaryota > Fungi > Basidiomycota > Agaricomycetes > Gomphales > Gomphaceae > Ramaria > Ramaria cf. rubripermanens. The sequence goes on from QFFB01004255.1 coordinate 2,897, forward strand.
ATTCCCAAGCTCGAGTAAGCATACCATTCCAGTGGCCCGTATAAGGCCCGATCCAGACAAATCACATGAAGATGGCGAAGGCTTCGATGAAAGTAGAATTGTCTCATACAAAGGGAGACGGAAGTTTGGAAAGTACGGGAAGGAACAGACAGCGGCATGTGACAACACTTCGCGTTGGTTATTCTATAACTCACGAGTAACTTTAAGGAATACCCAATACCTGTGCCTGCCCCACCGCCATCTCAAGACAAGACGTTACCTCGGGGTGCTAAAACAATTTCATCACATGGCCGTGCTGCTACTTCCTCCTCAATGCCCCCACAACCCCCTCGGTCATTCCAAGAGAACAAGTTACCTAGGGACGCTCGAAACCTCTCATCTCATGGCCGTGGAGCCGCTGCTTTCTTCTCGAAAGCAAGGGAACCCCACTCCCTACCTCAGCGCGTTGTGACGGCACCTCCGCAAAGTCTTACCATGTCGGCCCCTCCTATGACACAAAGGTTCATGAAGCCAGATGTTGAACTTCCACGAGCTTTTGAGGGCCGGATCACACGGTGGAAAAGGCCTACAGAGGCAACCCGTAGCAAATCACGCCAGAGTCACATAGACGAGGAGCAGAGTAGGGCAAACAAAAGAATAAAAAAGGAAGAAGAATGAGAGAGATACCAGAGATGTAGATGTTAAAGGAGTCCCTAGCATCTTTGCATCGGTATGTAGCAATGATATATCTATTACCCGTCTTTGAGTGACGATATGGAAGGTTTTTACTCGTATTTTCTGCACATATCTACCTTCAAATAATGACAGTTTCATGTTGGTCTTGAGTACGTACCCCCGCAGCGGTGGATAGTAATAGATAGTGAGTGATATATGTATATGGTTCGTCATGACACGATATATTCATGTACAGAGACAGCACAAATGCCGCGACCTCAGGGCAACATCCGATAATACTCTTCACGCGAGAGTAGCAGACTTGTGTGCTTAAGCCTGTCGTCTAGCTCCCCGTAATGTGGATCCTGGCACACAACAAGAGCAATGCTCAAAGCCAAGCTAGAGCCAAATTAACCCACGGACATGCACAGGAAGACAGGTCTCTGGTTCACGTGATTTACCCTGACTTGATTCCACTTCGAAGTCCATATGTACCATAGACCAGATGCCAACTGCTGTGAGGTACAATACCTCGCGCTGGTAGGTAATCGCCTGGAAGGCGAACGTACATTACAGCAGTGTGTGAGTGAACGTCTCCAATTAACTTAAATAAACATATACTTAAGTGGCCAAGAGAGTTCACACCAAGTGCCATCAAATCCATCCTAGTACCCATGGGTTAAGATGGACAGTAGATCGTGAGAGTATGAAGGATATCGATAATAGGACTGCAAAGCTGTCCGACCTTGTTTAGTAAGGCCAGTTAGCCTACTTGGCATTTGGTGCTCATGTTAATTTCACTACCATAGAAGGGGGAGCTGAGTTTGTGACGGACGAATTTTGATGCTTCGGATGCAGGATTTCATCCAAAGGAGCTAGCCATTCTGGTGACCGGCACCGTGTATATAATAATCATCTCAAGTAGCTTTATCTAGGTGGCGAGTCGAGGAATGGCGATCAGAAGATATGGTAGATAAGGTAGCACATGCGGGGCCGGCGGGCATAGTTGATCACCACTGAGCGAAATATGCCTCGTCTTACGCAGAGCGAAGCCCCCCCCCCCCCAAAAAAAAAAAACAGCACAATTAACTATGCATAGCCGACATAGGAACGACGCCAGGACTGTGTCGTGCTGGAGCATAGAGGTGCGTACAAGTGGCCTGCAGAGCTCGAATCAGAGCATTTCTCGGTTCTGAACGTCAGAAGAGATTCATCAGGTAGGCCGAGTACTTCGCGGAGTTGGATCTGAGGACAGTTGGTACACCCTTACAAGGAAAACAAAGACAACGCGGCGATTCACCACACATCAATATCCGCTTCCATGTCCATTAGTAAACGAACGATCCCTTCATCATCATTGGATGACGCCGGCTGCAGCGCACGACCACTTGCATCAGCTCCCTGGTCGAGTAGCAATTCAATGATTCCATCGTGCCCTTCAATCGCTGCTGCCTCCAACGCACTGCCATATTCTCCCCCTCGGATGTTGACCTTCGCCCCCCTCTCTAGGAGCATTCGAACGATCTGGCGGTGCCCTCGAGATGCCGCTACCTGTAGCGCCGTGCCGAACGTTTCTTCTTGTGCGTTTACATCGGCTCCCCTTTCCAGCAGCAAGTGAATGATGGCGATATGTCCCGCTAATACGGCCGCCAGCAGCGCATTACCATGGAGTCCGCCTTGCGAGTTCACAAAAGCGCCTTGCTCCAATAGTAAACAAACAATCCCATCATGGCCCTTGCACGACGCCCCCTGGAGCGGACTGCTATAATCTCCTTCCTGGAAGTTCACATCCGCTCCCATCTGCAACAGTAGCCGAACGATTTCAATGTGGCCCTCACACGACGCCGCCAGCAGCGGGCTGCCGTATCCGCCGTTGATGTTCGGGTTTGCGCCCGTCTCCAACAGCAACCGAGCGGTTTTAGCGTGCCCCTCAGACGATGCTGCCAACAGCGCACTGCCATATGGTCCCCCTTCAAGGTTCACATCGGTTCCGGTCTGCAGCAGTAGCCACACGATCTTGTCGTATCCCTTGGATGACGCCGCCTGCAGCGCACTGCCATAACGTCCTCCTTGGATATTCACATTCGCTCCCCGCTCTAGTAGTAAACGAAAGATATCACTGTGCCTTCTTATCGCCGCCGCTTGAAGCGCAGTGCCATACTCTCCATTTGCGTCAATATATGTTCCCCGGTCCAGCAGTAAACGAACTGTCTCCTCATGGCCCCTCAATGTTGCCGCGTATAGCGCATTGCCAGGAATTCCTCCTCGGGAGTTTATATCAGCTCCCTTGTCAGCAATAAACGAACGATGGCATTGTGGCCTTCAGAGGCCGCCGCCTGCAACGCACTGCTGCCACCGTAACCCAGAGCATTCACATCTGCTCCGTTTTCCAGCAGTAACTGAATGACATCATCGTGACCTGCTGACAAGGCTGCCAGTAGCGGATGACCAAAATGCTCGCCACCTGCGTTTACATCCGAACCGTTTCTCAACAGACATCGGGACGCTCTGTAAAGCCCCCCCCCCCCATGAAGTGTAAACAAGAGGCGGAGGTATATATCCCCTGGAAATTCCATATGGATCGCCTGGATAGTAAAGCCGCACCCAGTTTCTGTACATAGGATCCTCAGGATGAAGAAGGGCCATTATTAGTCTGTGCAGAGACTCAGAGCAACCATCGCTATCTGAGTGAGCATGGCCGATCCAATGTCTAGCTGCATAATCAGATAGTGGATAGGACTCAATCGTACTTGAGGATACGCAACAAGGCTCGTTGAATTGCAGCAGGTAAGCAAGACACGTCTTGGCAATGAACGTGTCCGCAATCCTTTTGTCGAAATGATAGTATGACATCCCTGGGCTATTTTTTAGGTGCTCTGAGATCAAGTATTCTCGGACAGAAAAATGAGCAAGTCTGAGTTCTCCAAATTGATTGAGGTCTGTCCTGCCCTGATTTGTGCTGTTCTGCTCTATTAGAGCCTCGGTTTCCTTATCCAAGGACATACTGTCGTGGTCGTCGCTGTCCTCGTCATCGCTGCTCTCTGGGTCTGGTGCCTTGATATCCAGGACCGCAATAGTGACGAGGCTGGAACATATGATCAAGATGTCTCGTGGATCCCAAGGCCGTCGACGGGGGTCAAATTGCAGACCATCTTCCACGTTAGGATCTGTGGCCAACACATCGACAGCTTCTTGAAGTGATATCGGGCGAACCGAGAATGCGAGCCACTGCAAGACCCTCAGAGCGTCGTGCGTATGTTCTTCGCGAATACTCGCGAGTATTCTATCGTAGGTCTCATACAGAATCCGTGGCAGAAACATGAGTGCCTTCATGAGCTCGGCGGGAAAAAGACATTTTCGTAGTGCGTCCAGCTGACAAACGACCCATCGAAACCTGGTTGTCCTATCAGCACGCACTAACAAGGTGTATAAATCACCTAACATTCCATGTGCACCTTCAATCAACGTACTTTCGATCGTTCTCTTCTCTTCTCTTGAGCATCGACTGAACTTGATATTATGGTCAAGTGTCTGGATCACGTGTAGTCGGATGTCAATGTCGACCAGACTCTCGTTCATAGGTACTTGATGTGAAACGAAACCGTCTAACACTGATTCAATATCCCGCTCTTTTCGACTAGTTGCCAGCAGGTGTAATGTACCAATGCCCCAACCATTGATTTCTTGGAGGAGGCTCAGGAGCTCGGCTCGCCCCGGACATTCGTCGAGGGCATCGAAAATAATATAGACGCACCGGAAGCCCCTAATGATGGCTTTGAGGATCGCCATTAGCCGCCCTAGCGTTGGAGTTTGGTGTCCCTCGCCGCTCTCATAGAAAAACTCCGCCAGAGCTACTGGGATGGCTTGACAACGCAGAGACAACTGCTTTATGATAGATCGAACAGCAACCTCCGGCCGTAGGTCTGTGTTATGGAAGTCGAAATAGAAATATGCAATGGCGAGTGAGAGATCCGATATACAGCGACGGGAGATATCTTCAATGATCGTGGAGCTTTACATACACCGTTGTTAGCAAGAAAGAGAGAAATCAAGGTAAATGGGATGTATTTACCATAAAATAGTTTTTCCAGCGCCAGCTGTTCTGGTCCTCAGTGACAGAACTAATCTGGTGGGCAAGGAGGAACTTACGGATGCCATGAAGCCATAAGAACGAGTTGGCCCTGTTTTCCCATTCTTGGAAGTACTGTCCTCGCAAAAACCATGTGCCGGTAGCTGCCTGCTTGTCCTTACAGGCATTTGTATGTTTCGACTGATGTTCAGGAGCAGAGAGCCAATTCAATATCTTCTGGCGTTGAGCGTCTACACAAGGAGTCCGCGAGAATCGGGAATCATGGCGTTATTGAGGGGCAGCAACCTGTCACATACTCAATCTGGAAGCAGTAGCCTCTTCTCGCAGGGCTTGGACCCCAGTATGTATTGTCAGCCCCAGTCGGCTGTCAGAACAGTCAGATTGGTATGAAGCGGGGCAGTTGTACTTACGTTTGATCTACGGTGAGCGTGGAAGCCAGCAACTGCTGGAATTGTACTAGATAATCGATAGTCGTTTTGATGTCGTCTTCTTTGAGCGGCCATATCAGCGCCTGCATGCGATCCAAATGTGGACATTTGGATTCTAATATCTTCTTAAGATTTTCCAGCTCGGAACGGCAACGAGGAAGGCCATCAGGCTTGTTCAGCAGCTCGATCAAAGCCGACAATTGAGAAGATGATGTGGGTTCCTCATCCTCTACGAGCTCACGCACGTCGTCCAGGACCTTTTCAAGTCCAATCAACTGGTCAATGATCTTCTTCTTGGTTTTGGATGCGTTCCTTACGCCACTTGCATAGTTGTAACACGCGGTGAGAACTGTTGCAGTGAGCTGAATGACCGCAATTACGTTCGCTGATGCGTTGGTTAATATGTAGAAAAATAGTGAGTATCGAGGGCTTACTTGCCAATCCGAGACCTGCAAGCGCAGGCATGTTGTTGGGGGATGAGGCTGGGGGTGGTGTACCCGAGGGATCATAATCATTTCTTATGTATGCTTCCTGGCGCTAACCGAAATCATGGACTGCACCAGTCGTACGCAGAATCAAAGATAGATGGCATCTCCAACGCCGCCGAGCCAGCCGAAACAATTCAAACAAGTTCCCATACTTCATCCGGCAACAGTTGGAGCACGCCATGTGATCATTAAACTCGAAGTTTACTGTGATATGACGGAAGCAAGGTGGGGGAAGAAGGGATTGTTTCCTAAACGCTGAGTAGTCAGCTCGGGAGTAGGCAACCCCGCACAGGTTGCGGTGCCTTTGGAAGCCAAACTCGTCTTGAACGGACCCCTTCACAAGTCCTCGAGGAATCGACGACGACGAAAGCTCACGAATGTTACATAGTATGAAAACGCCGATTAGAGGACCACCATCCTCTGAGGTCCCATAATTATCCTCCAGGGAATCCTTGGGGAAAAATGGAAAGTCGCGTTGGCCCATCACGGTAGACGTCTTCTTGTGATGAATTTGACTAAAGCATATGTATTATCGAACAGCGGCTCCATTCGACTCCATCTGAGATCAATAAAGGTGTGCTGTACATGGTAAATAATGCTACTCTCACCACCGTAGAGGTGTATTCCGTACTGTGACTGGGTGGTTTTTAAATTTTGCTGCTTCGGAAGGAGGATTCTGTACAATGAAACCGTCCTATGCGTTCCAGGGATATCGTAATCGGAGGAGTTTCAAGTGGGTGGGGACCGAGGCAAAGTCGCGGCATGGTGATTATTTCGAGACCACATAGCTGAAGTAGGGGTCGTGGGAACTGCGTAGAAAACGCAGTTGGTCTAGAAGATAGCGGTACTTCCAATGTAGCAGCACTCGATTGCGAGCGTTCGAGAGTCAAAAGAGGCCTAGTGAAGAAGTAGGACAGCAGGAAGATCCCATCGAAAATCTGTCCATTCCCCCCTCAAGAAGTTTGAGAACGATCTGCCAATCAATACGGCTCACGGAACCTGCCGCACACAATTAGCCTGTGCCATCTCTCTCTGTCAGAAGCCTTGCTAGTTCATGATTTCGTTTGGATTTTGCTGTGAAATCCAGCGTCATCACCAAAGTAGTCCAGGACCGGCATTCCATTAGACATAAAGCTCCTTAAATACCTCCGAAGCTTCCCGTCCATCAACATGGGGTATGAATGTGCTGAATTAGAGCTTTCAGCGTCTACGATGCCGAAGGCCGAGGTGGCGCGTGTTGAGAACCCACAAGGACTCACACAATTCCACCTCGAGGCTCACTCTGAATTTTTTTCTTATCCAGTACTTCCATGCAACGAACGGCACGTCGCCCTCTTACGCTGCATGTGTCGGCCCTCTCAGACGCAGAGTATTCCTCGTTCACCAGCTCCCTTGGCGAGCTCACCACTCCCACCCCAGACATCAATTGGGAGGACGTTACGCTCGGCGTCCGTGAGGCGAGAGGCTGGTTACGAGGACGCTACGGCGCGGTTGTCAATGGCACTGTGATAGACCAGGTCTGTCTCTGCGACCCTGTACTGTAGCAGTTCTGACGCTGTTACTGTCTCTCCAGATCCTGAAGAATTTCTCCCCCGAGTTGGGCCCTCAAGACATCCTGACTGGGGGGCAGTTCTTTGCGGTGCTTAGACTCATCTCCCATGCCAAGTCGGGTGCCCCAGTCGATGATTCGCTCGTATTCATCCAAGGTGACTGATATCAATGGTCATGACGTATTAGTACTTACAAGTTATAAATCTCAGCCAACCCCGAGCCTGATTCACCAAGAAATCATACTCCCCGTCGTACTGCGTCCACAAAATCAGCACCACCACCACCCCCTCGTCCTTCCGCAGAAACGCCTCCAGCATCAGCGACGACGCCGACCTTACCCCCTCGTACCGCCCCACCCATCCCATCCGTCAACCCTTTCACGCGCTCCCTGTCCACACCCGGCCCCAGACGTGTCCAGCCAGAATCAGAAGGACCGCCCAACACAGACCCTGAGAAACACGTATCTGACTCTCCTGTCTCTTCGAACCCCTTCCGCACCCAGGGCCAGCCCCGTTCCCCGTCCAAGCCCAAACTACCAGCTCCTTCACTCTCCTCTGCGTCCTCCTCGTCCTCGTCACCTTCAAATCCGCGACAGTACGCGTATGCATACACATCCCCCCCATTGCCTCCCCGCAAGCCGGCTGCGGCTGCTGCGCTCCTCCCGCCCCCACGTCACGCTTCACTCACCACTCCCTCTCTCCATAAATACAGTACCCATGGCAGCCCAAATGCCCCCATGACCTCCTCGAAATCTTACTCCCTCGCAAGCCCAGCGCTTCTCCCACCTCCACCTAAACCCCCTAAGCCGCCACAGGCAACGTCCCCGCTGATTAAACAGAGCCTGCAGGCTGCCAAGGGTGCGCAGAGTGTGAAGGAATTTATGGATGGATTGAGTAAGGAGAGGCGGCTGGAAGTTATTAAGAAAAGTGGAGGCGGGAGTGCATCTGGTGAGAGAAGTTCGAGCGGGAGCCGAAGCCGGAGCCCAAACGGCGATGGGACGCTGTACCGCACCGTGAGTCCACCGCACTCATTTTACGATGTGGCCTCTGCGCGCATCGAACGCACGGCTTCTCCCTCCTCATACTCGAATTCCTCTGGCATGTCGTCGCCGAAAGACGCAGATGCGGATCCTGGGGGTGCGCATTCACACCAGCTCGCTTATTCTACGACGCCTAAGATGCTGCCGCCGCATTCTCCGTTCATGCACGTCGTCACACCCAACACCCCGATCTCGCCCGAGTCCTCTTCCGCTGTTTTTCCCACAACTTCTCCCAGCGCCTCGCCAACTCCCTCCGGTTTTTCCCCGGGTTCGGGCTCTATCACGCGTCGCAGTAAATCCTTGCACCACCCCAGCCCTGGGTCGACCCTCTCTGCACCTGCGTCGTCTTCTCCCTCCCATGGCCCGCCTATGCCCCCTCCGCGGCGCCGTCGCCCCGAGAGTGTGCAAGTCGCGAGCGGATCACCATTCGCAAATTCACCCGAGACTGGGTCGATGCACACCCGCAGATCCTCCACATCGGTCTTCTCAACACCTCGACAAAGTAGCGCCCAGAGTGCGCCCGGCTCGACAACAATGCCCGAGTCGTCGATGCTCGATACGCTGCACCGCACGATTGCAACGCTGCGTCCAGGAGCGGGATTCGAGAGCGCGCGTGTTAAAGCCGAAGGAAGGGTCTGGCCTAGCGGGTACGTCAAGGGGCTTGCGAAAGGGCGGGGTGGACGGGAAGGGGAAGGCGGGCGGTTAGTTGGCCGGGATGGAAGTGTAGACGGGGATGACGAGGGGGATGGCGGATTTGGACAGGATCGGGAGTGGGAGCCGGGAACGGATGGTGCAGGAGAAGGCGGGGGAAGGGGAAGGCTAGGCGGGATGGAGAGAGACGAGCTGAAGATGCCAGTGAGGCCAGGCGAGGGGTGGACATCGCTTTCGTGAATGGGTGAATGGTGAGCTGTATTCCATAAGCTTATGCATACGATTGAGTAGGAGAAAGAAGGGGAGAGGACGAGCATAGGAACTTCACAGCATGTTTGCGGGCAGTATGAACCATCGAAACATACACGACCGGCACTAAGGAGGCCCAGTAGATTGTACTGTATGTACGAGCTAGAAGCATATATATTTGCACTTGCAAGAGACGTGTGCTGCACAGTCCGCTACAACTTGAGTGGGGGCTTGGTCTGCGGAGTGATAACAAAGTGCAAGGTATATGGCGGCCGGGGGAGGAAGCACTGTGGGGGGAGTATTAAATAAAGCAGAACAAGCCTTAAGTACCCTCTTGGCGTGCAAGCGAGTCCGATATTCTCGCGACGCCGACGGCGTGTAATCTACACCTTGCGATCATCCGATACGCTGTGAGAACGAAACGACCGTCATAGTGCTTTCAAGGTCTCTAGTACCAGTCAACCAACGATATATAATATTTTGAGTTAGGAGAGTGACCCGTCACGAGTCTCGGCCCGTCTTCGACCGACCACGCAATCCAGAAGCAAAAGCATGTGGGAGTGGAACAGCCAACCGTGAAGGTGCCTCGATCGCACATGTGCAAGTTCTACAGCACAGCAGCTTGATTGTCTGCCCCTTCATCTCGCACGTCCATTCTCTTCACTGGTACCATGGCCACAACGACGAGCACTGGCAGAAACGCCCTCGTTTGCTTCACCAACTGCAGGCTTGCTCTTGAGGATGGCTCACTTGTGTCCCGCGATCTGTGGATAGATGAGGAGAAGGGTGTCATTCTGGACGCGCAGGTGAGCTGGATGAACGAATGCGTTGGAATGAGAGCTTTGGAACGAGCAGAGAACGTGACCGTGTTATTAGCCGAGAGCTGTTCTCGGATCTCATACAATGAACAACGTTGACTCTCATCCCAACTAGAAAACATTTTTCGAAGATGGCTGTCGCCCTGACACGACCATTGACCTCGGTGGTGATATCTTGAGGTCCGTCGTTACAGCGATGGGCTGACTGGAGGTGTCCTGTAATAATGCCATTGTCTCATGTAGTCCTGGTTTCATCGATATACAAATCAACGGGGGTTATGGCTTCGACTTCTCCATCTTCCACAACGCCGATGCGAAAGCGTACGAGGATGGAGTGCGTATGATTGCGAGGAAGATCGTCGAGACTGGCGTCACGTCGTAAGTGGCTTGGCTGATGATTTGCTTCGCTCCATGGGAGCGAGTCCAATTTGAGCTGTTTGTACAATGAATTGGCCATATTTTAACTTCACTGTTTCTCTTCTCCATCCTTCACATTAACTGACTTTTTGTGCCCCCCTACTCCTCAGATTACTGCCCACCATCATTGTATGTCCGCATTGGATCTGATCGCTCTTTACGTAGAAGCTCAGGTATTCCTCGTTTTCTCAGACCCAACAGCGAGACCTTTATCCAAAGGTATTCGTGCCTCCCGGATCAAGTTATTGTTGCTTACGCGCATCACAGCTTCTTCGATTTCTCTCCCCCGCGTCACACCCGAACAGCGCCACGCTTCTCGGGTGGCACGCTGAAGGGCCGTTCTTACAGCATGAGAAGCGCGGCGCTCACATGCCTGGGTACTTGCTCAGTGCGCCAGAAGGTCGGTCATTTCGGTCATTCTATGCGCACCACGGTCAACTAAACATGTATGGAATGTATTGTGTTGGTGCAGATATCACGTCCTTCGAGTCAGTGTATGGCGCGACCGCTCTCAGCAGTGACTGCCCTGGTGTGCGTATGATCACTGCGGCGCCCGAAATAGAAGGGGTTATCCCTGCTATTACGGAGCTCACGAAACGCGGCATCATATGTTCTATCGGTCATAGGTACATTCCCATACAATTTACAAATGTGTCATTTGGTCCCACTTATAATTCTCTTCTCTGACCCTGATGTAGTATCGCCTCTTCCGATACGGCACGTGCAGGAATTCTCGCAGGTGCCCGTCTTATAACGCATCTGTTTAATGCAATGCCGCAGCTGCACCACCGCGACCCATCTATTATTGGCCTTTTGGGGGCTTTTGAGTCTCCCCCTGCGTACACCACATCCTCCACACCCACCCAGTTCACCTATCCCACTAAGGATGTTGCCACCAAAGCAGAAGAGAAAGATGCCAAGGACACCAGGCCGCATGTTTCCGAAGCTTTGCGCGAGACGGCGACTCCCCCGCAGACGCCTGTGTTGCGCCCTACGCTTCCAGGGGAGAAGCCAAGCGGAACAGTCCCTGTCTCCCGTGTGGCAGGGAAGAAGGAGAGGGGGAATGAACAAGTCGATGTGGGGCGGGAGAAGAAGTCTGCATTTGAGAGACCGTATTACGGGATTATTGTTGATGGGTGTCACTCGCATCCCCACTCTGTTAGAGTATGTGTTGTCTTTCCCGTCTATATTTTCGGTTGGATATTGACTGATCTATGTTAGCTGGCTTACACGGCGCACCCAGAGGGGTGTATTCTCGTTACCGATGGTATATCTCTTAGTCTGTGTGTGACCTTCTTGACATAAAAGTAACCTGGATGGCAGCCATACCAATGCTGGACCCCCATTTGAAAGACGGCGTTCACGAATGGCGCGATGGGAAACGTCTCGTCAAAGAGGGCGTCAAGGTCTACATAGAAGGCACGGACACACTCGCCGGCAGGTGCGTGTCTGTAACACACGCCATGTTTCGCCTGACTGCTGGTTTAAATCCCTAACTCCACATTCGAACAGCGTGGTGACACTGGATATTTGCGTGCGTAATTTTGCAAAGTTCACCGGGTGTAGTCTGGGTCAGGCCATCAAGTGCGCCACGTATAACCCTGCTGCGTACGTCATAGTCGTGCCCTTGTCTCTATTGTCTCATGCCTAACTGTTACAGCTGCGTCAATATCGAAAACCGTAAGGGTACACTGCGCCCAGGTGCTGATGCTGATCTAGTGCTCCTCGACGCTTCGGGACATGTTAAAGCCACCTGGGTGAGCGGCAAGAAGGTTTGGCCAACTGCAAATTAGAGAAATCTGCTACTATTCCATTTGTGAGTTTAGATGTCCATTTAGTAACTTGTTGACCGGAAATGGACGCCTGAATGATGACGTGCGGATCCATTGAATTTGTGAGTGAATTAGCAGATCAACACCTGGAAGTCACCGTATGAGGGGGAGAAACCACTTGCTATGATGAGTGCTTGCTGGCACGTACCAGCGCACGCCCAATATCATCCCTGATTGTGGTGCGTACTACTAGCATGTGCGTACTCCAGCGCTCCGCTACAGGTGACTACAGTCACGTCAAAATACAGCACCCACGTAGACTATGTTAAACTATGTATTAGCTTGTCTATTTCCTGATGGCCAAGCAAGGGGCGCATGATTGCGACAACTAATTTTGATTCAAGGTCGGAGTTGAAGCATAGTCAATAATTGCATACTGGCGTCTCATGCTTGAAATTTATCATTCCTTTTTACATCGTACCCTCATTGCAGCGCAGCGCCCGACTCAGTGTTTAGAGTAGAATACAAAATATGCGATGGAAGCGACGTGTGACCGGGGTCCGGCGTGGATCTGCGTGAGCCTCCCACCGCTCCCAGGCGTCAGTCATGAACCCTCTGACTACCTTGCTGCTTTTTGCCTGGGTCTCATTTCTTCAGTATTTCCATAGAGACTATGTGTCTGTTACGGTGCCACAAGCCTCGCAGTCCAAGGAACTTCCAGATTTGTACGAAGCCTCGATATCAGAACTGCAAGAAGGTCTGGATATGGGACAGTTCACTAGTGTTGACCTTGTAAAGGTACATGGTTACCTATCTCCCACCATCCATTTGTATTCGAAGTACGTCACTGTCTTGGTAGGCATATATTGCACGAATTCTGGAGGTCAACCATCAAGGCGCAAGTCTCCATGCCGTTATCGAAACCAACCCGCAGGGGCTGCAGCAAGCAGCCGCGCTTGATGTTGAACGTAAGTTAAAAGGAAGGCGGAGTGCGCTGCATGGGATACCGATTCTTGTCAAGGATAATATTGCCACTCTCCATGAGGAAGGTAAGCAACGCTCGGACGTTTACATTCACTAGAATGACCTTATTCCTATAGGAATGAATACTACCGCTGGTAGGGC
>QFFB01004261.1:0-12106 GCA_003316465.1 Ramaria cf. rubripermanens
AGTGGCACCGAGAGTCTCCCAAGTCCACCCGGCGGATGATATCGTTATGGAATGGGACTCAGATGCATCGTCCGAAGGATCAGACTCTGAGAGGTCTGATGAATCCAGCGACCAGATTCCTAAGCCAGATGGAGAAGCTGGTCGTCCAGGGCGAGGTGGTTATAACCTGGAAGTTGCCCTTGGTTGGAACCCCAAACTCTACAGGAAGTTGAAGGTTCGGTTATATCTCTTTGCCACGTCTTGCTACTGATATCACATAGAAATCTGTCCATCAATTGGTTGCTGAACATCTGGACTTGACAAAGTGCTACTCAGGTCAGGACACGACCCTCATTCGAGTTGTCTGCAATGTAGTAAGTTGGTAGCTTGCTTCCCAATTGTGTACTGATGGTCTCCAGGCGTGCAGCGAGAATCCTGACCTCAACATGTATAGCGACTGCTGGCCTGTCACTGATTTAGTGAAAATGCGCCTCAAATATACATCTGGTCGGGCAAGACGGGTAGTAACACAGATGGCCATGGGCAAGAACATTATGAGAGGTTCAAAGTAGTAACCAATGTATTTCTGTGTTTTTGCAAGCACTCGAAGCACTCGCACCTCTATCATTTGTGCCTCAGACACGCAAACATTGATCAAAGGACTCAGGATGCCGCAGACGCATTGGCAAATTACATCAATGCTGTTTCTCTGAATTGGTTGATTGCATTGTAGCTACAAACGTGTGCTAGGCAATCTATGGAAGGTGAGTGACTGCGGGAGTTTACCACATTGGATGTGGGATATTTGAGTGGCAAATCTGTGAGCTTTGTAAGTCATAATACTCACAGCAGGCATCATTGAACTCACCAACTTATAACCCAATCTGACAGGATTGTGTCATGGTCTCTCATATTCACATATGTCCCCCCTTGTCTGGCACCTAGCCTCATCACTACAACATCGCCGTGAAACTGAGTATGTTTAAATGGCCTCCAGCTACTGATTTTCAGGCGGCAGTGTCTTTTAAAGAACATGGCAAAACGGTAGTGATGAGGGCCTTCTTGTATGTGGATGGTGCAGTTGTGCACATAGGATTGGGTAACGGCGTCTCCAAACAAACACTCTGCATAAGGGAATCAAATCGCCCGGCATGTTTGATTGCTACAGTGGGTGGGAACCATCACTTGACGTGGCTTGGGGGATTCAGTGGAGTAGAGATGACATCGAAGATTCAACTCCCATGTCTATGTACGTGAGCTGTCAAATCTCTCCAATACATATGACTGACCTCGGGGGATGGGTGGACATAGTACCTCGAGTTGACCATGTGAGCGAAGTGTGACCAGCACAGTGAATAACTAGTGAGTGACAGGGCGATGAAAGTGGGCGATGAAAGTGGGCGATAAAAATGGGTGACATAACGAGTGTTGTTCAAATAATAACAGCGCAATTGTGAGCCTCATTGGCAGTCATTTGCTAAGTTCACCAAGTTCACCGAATTCAATTCATTAGTTAGTTCGCTGAATTATATTAGTTTGTTGTAGTGTTAGCAACAATAACGGCTACTCTTGTAGCCAATTCAATTGCTAGTGAACACACCCAGTCAACCTCACAATAAACAAATTGCGAATTAAAGCTGTGAGAAAAACTGAGACTTCTCTAATCAAAATGGTCCCCGTACAAACTAACACATCTATGCTTTCTTATCCCAACCGCCCTCCAGTCATTTCCTCACCTGATCCTCCCATCCATCTGCCCTCTCTCTCGGCCACCCCATCTACCTCTTCTGCTCCTCCCACAGCCTCCTCGTTCCCCCCGGTCTTCTCACCCTCTCCGTCTATTGTTTCACGCTCCCATGAGTTCAACTCAATGGAGTCATTGATTGATCCTGGGACAAGCGCATGGGCAAACATATCACCCAACGATCAGCACCCAATGGACATTGTTGCAGATGCTCGGACTCATGGCGATGTGGGTATTGAACTCGATGACCCTTGGGGTACATCGAGGAGGACATGACAACTGGCATGAGTGAAATTAGATTTACCGCTGATAGCTACAATACTCTCCCTCAGGAAAAGTGCCGCATTATAGAGGTGAATGAATCAAGTTCTCTTCGTGTGCAGCTTCGCCAGGAACGAGAGACCACTGAGCGGGCCCAGCGCAAGAATTTGCAGCATATCAATCAGCTGCATGCCAAAAATCAGCAACAATCACATGTTCGTGGAAAATGCAGTGCAGCAGCTCCATGTATTAACTATTGCTAGTCACATGAGGGTAGCACATTTGAGCTAAAACAAATGCTGATGCGTCAACAAGAGACGATCCGAATCCAGGCCGTGAGGGAGAAGGAATTAGAAGAGCGTGTGCGTAGTGGATTACTCAAAGAGCTAGAAACCCATATGGTGATGGAAATGAGGAAGCTTAAGGTATGCGGCTCACTCAATATGTCTGTCTGTAGCTACCTAACACTCATTTGACAGAATGAAAAAGAGATGGAGGTTGCCCATATTGAACAGCAATATGCCAAACTACTCACGAAAGAGGTGAATTCGGTTCCATCAAGACGTTTTCCTACTGACTACCACAAAGCGGGAGAAGATACGATGCGGTAAAGTTGACACTTCTGTGCCTCCTCAAGTGCCCGAGCCCGAACACAATTCCCAGGCACAAGCTGCTGGAATTGGCGGGGTGACACCAGAAGTTAACAAGATGGGGGAAACCGCTGCCAAGAAGCCTACTGAACATGCCCGAAACTTTCGCCAAGCTCGTAAGAGGATGCATTGAGGCACATCAGACCGGACAATTCTAGTTGGTTTCTCAACAGTAAGCACGGAAATTCTTGAATGCAGACGCACTAATGGTCAGTCAGGATGAACAAGAGCCCCCTGAGTCAAGTACACCTACTTCGAACCATCAAAGCCAGCCATCCCTGAGCCAATTGGATGCTCATATCATCGCGCTGATGGAGATAGCAATGAGGCGAACTCTGCTAAATGATGACCCCTCCAACAACTTGAATAGGGTGGGCACACGAAGGCAAAAAAGGGTATCCAATATGGGCAATAGCCTGTAGAAAGAAATCTTGAACAAAAGCCCTGTACATCGAAATGAACACATGGTCAGTGCCATCGATGACAAACTTAGTAACTCATACATACTCTTGCAGGCACATATCCGCAAGTTATTTAGAACTGCGTTCAATGTGGAGCAAAACAATGATTTCATCAACCACGTGACGGCGAGTCCCAAGCTGGTCCTCGAGCACAAGTTAGGCAAAGCAGGCCCGGATCCTGAAGACTTGCACTTTGACATGAAACATGGGTATGATGTCCCATGGAACAGTGCAGTAATCGACATCCTACTCAGGCAGCTGAAAGAAGCCAAACAGGAGGAAATTTGGTCTTTGCCGGAGATGTCCAACACGTATTTTGTGAAACTATTGCAAGAACGATACCGGCGGGCAAGAAACACGTGGATGGATGCCCAGCCCAAGAAAACGGAAATTGGGACAGACAAAACATTCGAAGACATCGAGCTCTGTCTTATCAACAAAAAGGAGGTGTATCTGAAGAAGGTTAGAACCAGCAGGCGGCGGGAGACGGTAAGTACATACCCTGCCTGGAGACCATTATTAAACAATTTTCAGAGATTTGAATGACAATTAACCATTGCAAAGAAGATGGTACATCTCAAAGAGGACATGGGTGCTGTTGACACTGGGATTTGGGAGTGGTGGAAAAAATGGTTGCGAAGCTCGGGAAGGATGGAATGAGTTCGGAGGAGAGTGATGACGAAACAAATGACGGAATTCATGCGGTACTACACCCTCAAATCTTTCCCTGGAGATGGGATATAGAAGCAGAGCTGAAGATCCTGGATGATCAACGACATCTCAACGAGGATATTTTTGCTCCCCAAGGCGCACAAACAGTGCAAAGAATACGCAGCCCTCGAAACACATCAAGCAATCAAAAGCCTGTATCCGGTTTACCACGTGCCTTCTACGACCATACGTGGCTCAAAGAGCAAACCAGCCACTATCTCAAAAAGACAATTCACATTTCTAAGGAGGCATTTCCATGGATGCAAATTGAGGCGAAGAAAAGGTGGTAAAGTGGTCAGAGGGGTTATAAGCGGACTCCAGCCCACACCATAAACGAGGAGATCGAGACATTGAAGGCAATGATGGAACGTATGATGCAAAGGACTACAAAGGGGGAAAGGCAGCCAGAAGCAAAGGGGAACAGAGGGAGGCAGCGTTGTGAGAAGGTTATACATCTGTGATGTGCAGATTAAAATGACAGTCGCTAGATAATTTGAAGTGGTAAACTCACTGCGTGAAATAATGCGTGAGAGGGTGGTTGCTGCTCCTGCACCAGCCAGCATAGGAACTCGTTGATGGGCAGTAATCGCTACACTCCGTGGCCTAAGAAGTTTCGGTGAGAGAGGAAGCCACTTGCTGGCATAGAATGCGGGCGAGAGTGGGTGAGAGAGGGAGTCACTTGGTGGCCTAAGAAGTTGGGAGTCACTGCACTCGCTGGCATAGAATGCGGGCGAGAGTGGGTAAGAGAGGGAGTAACGTGCCGGCATAGAATGCGGGCGAGTGAGGTCGGGAATCGTTGAGAGGGAGTTGCTCGCTGGCATAGAATGCGGGCGAGCGAGGTCAGGAGTCGTTGAGAGGGAGCCACTTGCTGGCAGAGAATGTGGGCGAGGTGGAGGATGGGAAAAAAACTGCTTAGTCAGTGAGACGCTGACTCCGGCGGAGTTCGAACAATCCCTGCTCTCTTCCAACCGTCCCCAGCGTTCTACGCAGGCGACCAATTGTCCCACTGTCCCCAGCATTCCATGCAGCGACCTCTCCTCTTCTTGTGACCAATCCCATTCTTGAAACTACACAAATATTGTAAATCCTGAGATAATAATAGTTGCGTATAACTTACCTGGTTCCGAAGAAGCCTCGGTGATGGTCGCAATCTTCTTGCGCTTTCCTTTGGCTTTCACTGTCTTGCCTTTGCCCAAATCAAATAACTTGTCATTGTCATTGATATCGCTCGCGTCATTGGCTGTCGAAGCGTTATCCACTAGAGCGGGGGCGAGTTCTATGTCGTCAGAGATCTGTACCTTTTTTGGTCGTCCTGGTGTGCTTCACAGCCGATACTCTGCACCATGCCAGCAGGTATGCGTAGAAAGGCCAAACCTGCACTTACTGCTGATCCTGATGACGTGGAACCCCTTCCTCCACCTCCTGCTGAAGATGGGTCCGAGGAGGAACTCGATCGCAAACTGTGCATCCTTAGGGACAGTGGAAAGCATGCTGCTGCCATTCTTCAAAAGATTACCCTTGGACAAATGGCCGTGGATCTGCCTGCACACCCTCCAGAAAAAAAGGGAGGTCCCTTGGCTGGGGGACCTGGCCCCCACCCCCGCCAGCCCAAGTAGATGCTTCATGAAGTAGAATTAACGCGAAACACTAGAAGCTGTAGTTTCGATGACGTTATGTCTGGCAATACCCATCACCCTTGGATATGAGTCTTCAGACACCATTGATTGCATGAAAGCGACGATACGGTTGGTAAGGGTAATTTACACTTGGAGGCTGAGACACCCACTAATATGTACGTTATTCACTCCCACCAGGACGATCTGATTCAAGGCATAGTAGGATATATCTCAGTAACACATGGAGATTCATGCGGTTCACATACAATGTTCAACAACCACGCACTGAGGTTCTCATAAGGTAAAAATTCAATCAATCTGTTATTTATGACATCTACAGTCAAAAAAAAAACCTTGACCATGCTCAACTTGCCTCCGGCCTCTACTTTCCTTCCCCGGTCCCCACCTCTCCTCCTCCGCTGCCTCTCCTTCCTCCGCCACCGCCTCTCCTGCCCTCCTCCGCCGCCTCTCCTTCCCCCTCCGCTGCTGCCTCTCCTTCCTCCTCCACTGCCTCTCCTTCCCCCTCCGCCGCCTCTCCTTCCCCAGCCCCCACCCCTCCTTCCCCCGACTCCTCTCCTTCCCTGGCCCCCACCTCTCCTTCCACCCTCACCTCGCACCCTATGGCACTGATATCTACTTGCTCTTCCACCTCAACATCGGCAATTGGAGTTGCCCACACCTTTTTTAACTCTATGAAACCAATACTATATTTTGGGTGAGTTTGCAGCGCGCATATGTCATTAAAGTGTACTTACAACAAAATCACTATCCCCCCAGCGAGTGAGATGCTTTGTTTCACCCTTTTGAAGGGTAGGGTATTGGGCCCGAAATTGATCGCACCCACTAATACACTCGCTGCCCCAAGTGCGACTAAAACAGCGGTTTTAGTACGGGCATTCATAGGTATTGACGTCGCGGCGAACGTATAGGTAAGTATTAGTAAGTGAGTGTGGTGGTGCAGGATGGTGATGGCAGCGGCGGTGGCGACAGTAGTTGTCAGTGCAAGAGTGTGCAAACCAGGGTAAGTGCAGAACTGGCATATAATTTCAAGAGAATGCTACTAAAGAACATCAACGGCGCAGCTGGTAAGCAACATTGGCACGAGATCGATGCTAAATAACTTGAACAGTGTGAGGATACTACCAAATAACATCAACAGCGCATCAACAGCGCAGCCTGTCCCCATACAAGGCCGCTTGCAGCCCGTTACCAGCTCTCCTCCTTGCGCATTGATATCCACTCCCCTTTCCAGCAGAAGCCGAACGACCCCATCATTACCATGATCAGAGGCCGCCTAGTCAATGCAAAACTGGATCCTCATCATTACCTGGCCGAGTATGGCCGATCCAGTGCCGCGCCACGTACGAAGATAGCGGCGAGGATGTGTGCGTATTTTTGTGTAGAAGCATGACTATGAATCGTATTTGTGCTCACAGTTTTATCCACATTCATCACAGCCAACATACTTTGCCCTAAAGGCATTTTTCGTACGTGCTTAGATGTGATGTAGCTTGAAATGGCCATGGTTCAGGAAACGGTATTCACCCTGGTTAAGGGCAAGATGCGATAACAGGTATTGCTGAGGTGTGCAAGTGCCTTCAAATCAAGCCTAGTCATAACAACTTACAACTAGATTTTTAGAGCAGACCTCATGCCATCCTATCACACTCACCAACCTGCATGAAGCAGCCAAGTCAGCAAACTTGCAACAAGTATAGCCTTGCTTTCATAGCATGTTCCTAATCCAGACAGTGGCCTCCGAATTATCCATGGAATGTTGGAGCAATGATGCAGGTTATCTTGCTCTCAAGAGACTCAATGATCCAGGAGATCTCTGGTTTGACTTAAAAACCTTCAATGACCTTCAGGTCTGTTTGTCCCGTCATTGTAATCACACAAAGCCAGAACGACATAACAGATATTCAACAGGAGATCGCAATTACCTAACCTCAACAACAGCGTGGGGCGACAAACACGCCGGCAGGGGGACAGGACCCATCGTCCGTGCAGTTGCCAGTGTGAGGACTCAGGAAGCCAGGAGTCCCAGGGAGCGAGGGGAAAGGCTGTTTACTGTATGAGAATGCATGTAAATACCATATCCATAACACCTGCGTTCGAATAATATGACGAGGAAAAATAAAAATAAAAATAAAAATAAAAATAAAGAGAATGGATGACAATGGCCTCGGTCTTCACCGGGCGGAGTTTGAACAAAAGATTTTCTTGTTCCTAACCATCGCCACCACCGTCCCCAGCGTTCTACACAGGCGACTAATCCCTGCTCTCGTCCCACAGTCCCCAGCGTTCTACGCAGGTGACTAATCCCTGCTCTTGTCCCACTGTCCCCAGCGTTCTATGCAGGTGACTAATCCCAACACTCTTCGCCTGTCGTCAGCGTTCCACAGCAACGTCTCTTCTTGCAACTCATCCCACTTTACTCCTACCCTTGCCAGCGTTCTACTCAGCGTGGTTCCCCTGAAGCCATCTGCTGTTGTTACTATTCCCCACAATTTCTGCCCCTACACTGCACACTGTACGTATTGTTGCCAGTTCATGTTCACACTGCAAACTCACACGACATAAAGATTATATCTCTCCCCACCCTCACCGCAATATCCATGGCTTTGTCTTCCTCTTCGTCTTCAGTATGTGTATTGCTGGTTTTCTTGTCTATTCGGCTTCTGACATGTTTAACACTTCAGACCCCAATCAAAACCTTCGTCCATGAGGGCATAGTCTTCACATCTCCCAACGCCCATCATCTCCCAGTCATCCCTGAACCTGATCAGAATTATTTGACAACTATCGATGATGAAGACCCGTGGAAGCTGAGTGCACCACAGTGGTCCAGGAACGCATTCCCACAGCTCACGTACATCCCCAGTTCTCCAAAATTCAGCAGTGAATGTTTCATGTGTCTGGCTTATAGTCGTGATAATATCCCGGTCCAACATACTTCGAGATGGAGGCTAGAACCCACTCTGGCAAATTCATGGTTCCGTCTGGAACATGTGTTAAACTACATTGTTCAGACTCTCATGGAGTATGTGTCCAAGCCCATGTCTCTCTACCATTTGGACTTCAGAGATTATCCTACACCCAGGAGTAAAGGATATTTGTGATTCCATGCTTCACACGCCACTGCTGTGAAGTCCGCGTTGAGGTCCCATGCCACATTCCTGCCTTTAATTGCCATGTGTTCCATGGCCATATCAATTTATATGTTCCATAAGCCTGGCATTCCTAAGCCACTTCACTGGGTAGAATTCCTTGAAAAGAGAGGAATGTACCCTGGGTGGTTACGGGCGCTGGAACAATCTTCGGTTAGAGATTTTTCCCCCAGCAATGGCCGTTCTGGTGTCATTTTACACGTCCTGTCAAATGGGAATCCTCATCTTGTAGCTCCTATGATTAGTGACTATGTCCCTGTATGGCTCTACTGGGGACAAATTGATTCCATCATTAACGAGAAAGCTGGTTATTTCAAAGCATTTCGTCCTAGTCATGAACAAATCATAGAAGCCACAAACCAGATGGTTGTTACCATGGAGCCTGCAGAGACTGAAGAAATGCGGCATCTACAACAGCCTGACCCTAAGAGCTGGCAGCGACCTGGTGAGACATGGCAGATGTTCTTCGCACGAGAAGACATTCGCCGCACTAGGAAACTAGAATGCGAAACCCCGGAAGCTAAGAAGGCACAAGAGGCCCGTGAACTGCAGGCTCATCAGTCCGGCTATCCGAGCAAAAGAGGTCACGCCATCGTTTTTGCATGGATGGATGTTGGAGGTGTTCGTGTTCTAACTAGAATCGCTAAAGGGAACTGGATCAATGGTGGACCAACTATACCACCGGGCAGTGGCGCTTCAATGGCTTTGATAACAAGTGGGACCTTTGTAGCAAATTCGACCCCACTGAAAGTCGTCCACCAACTGTCGAAGAGTACGAGCGAGAGTTGAATGCAGAGATAGATCTGTTTGATCCAGATGTCGAATACAGATATGAGTATCACACAATCCTTCCAATGTCATCAACTTGGCCTCCCTTGAATACTAATAGTGGCCAAGCTTGTCTTCCACCTCCTCCAAAGGAAAACCGGGTTAATGACATTACCGACTATCTGGGAGAGGCCACAGGCCCTTTACCGTCACCCCAAGTAGTTCAGCTGGATTCTCTGTCGTGACGTCTGCAGAGACGATACAGCTTCTCATGGTCAAGTCAGGGCACCAGATACCAGAAGCTCGCCGGCAATAGTTTGACTTGGGAAAGAACTCGTATCTGCCTGGCAGACCTGGCATCTCCTGTCGATGAAGTGCACAAAGACCCCATACATGACTTTGTGTACTTATTCCTGAATGGAGACAGCCCATCTGGCTTGATTTCGGACCTTAGCGACTCAAATGAGCAACCGCTGCGAATGCGTGACCCCAAATTCAGAGTGGTCACATATACTGAAAACTCCCCCATCACGCCGGTATCTACTTCGGGCAGACGTCCAAAGGTTGTCAAAGACCGCAAAGTACGATATGCCCTGGAACCATTCGATGTTGCTTGAGAGAGCTACAAGTGGGTCCTCATGGTTGAAAGTCCATCCACAGCACTGGAATGTATACGCCTTGACCTCACCCGCCATGATGAAATGGCTACCTACTTCATCAACAGGGGTATCCCATTCAGTACCAAGCTAAGCTGTCCTATGAGCCGCCATCAGCCCCGTCCAATTCCTTATAGAAACATCGGACTTGGTTGGTGGCCTAGGGACTATGTCGCCAGTGCAGTGTATTACACTGCTTAGGAGGATGCTGATGACGCTTTCTTTCGTCAACCTCATGCTTGTATCGCTCTTATGAGTGGTGGTATTATCTGGCATCTGGCTGTGGCTCATATTGGTCCCGAGAATGTCCTAATAGGGCCTACCTATACTGTCTTTGACAAAGGAGATGCGTGGCACCCTGCAGGTTCTATCGAATTCTGGGATGATTGTCTTACCGCTGAGGAAATTAAGCTGATCTGTGGTGTATATAAGGTTGACACGAGTAAGTATTTTACATTTACACTGATATTACTATGCTAACATTCTCCTAAGATTATGTCAACCAGTCTATCAATCTTTCATGGTGGCCGAAACCAAATGCATGGGAAAAAAGCGGCTTAAATATGGGATATTGGTTGCAATCTTGTGAGGAGTGGTACCAAAGTCGCCTCCAGAAAATTCAAGATAACGCAGGTAATCTCAGGAATGCCACTGACTGGAGTAAGGCAATTATGCTTTACCAGAAGCAAGCCAAGTTAGCTTCCAGGAACTATGACTTATCGGCTCAGTTTCTCAATGAAGAACATTTCCCTTAGATCTAGATGTATATATATTCAGCTAACTTCCATCTGCCCAAAGCGTAAACCAATATAATTTAGATCAATTTGTCAACCTTAAGCGAACGCATAAAACTTATAAAACTTGACCCTCGAAACTTTTCACCCCCCCCCCCCTTCCCCAAAGCTTGCTCTCAACGATTCTATTGTAGGGAGCAATATGCCACGTTCTGCACGCCCTCCAACACATCTGCCACCAATGCATCCTGCTCCGATGTATCCTCTACCTGCTATTCCAATGGATGATTCTATCATGGAGAGGGATGTGTTGCATTCCACTCACCCTCCTCTTCGGTGTGCGGCTCCTGTGCAGTCAATTGACAGAAGCAGGTCTCCTACCCCCAAACCTCTCCATCGTTCCCGCATACCATATCTCTGCCCCGATGCTTCAGCACGTCATTGCTCTCCATCACCCACGAAAGTCTCCTCGGGGGCTGCGTGTCCACCATCAAGCATTTTGCCACTGCGCCCTGCATTCTCGGCTCCAGTCACCACCAGGCCTTTGGAAGATATTGCCTGGGATTTAAAGGTCAATCGTGATAATGGATACCTGTTGGAGGGTGAGCTCATCGGTGCCATTCTTGCCTACTCAAGAGACCCAGTAAGTTTCTCATCTTTTTGATGACTTTTGTTATTTATTTTTATTCATATTGTATATTATAGTTACAACATTCTTGTTTACGAGAGGATGGAACTACGGATCCGTCTATGGATCCCTCAAAAGCCCCTGTAACTTTTTCACTTGTCTATTTGTCCAGTGACTGATTGTCGATGTGCTATCTTCATCACCAGATACCGTGTGCAGTATTACAACATTGCATTGAAACTCTGAGTGCGGTGCTTTTTAGGGACCGCTGTTACTCTCATGAGGGGTCTGCAGAGAAGTCTGCAAATTAGGGTGTTCCCTCCTCAATGGGCGAAGGGTGGGTGAAGGGTGGGCGATGGGTGGGCATTAGGCAGGCGATTGATTTTGTATATTTACTTATGTTCAAGTATTATATCCCGAAAAGTATCTGTATAATATGGAAACAAAAACTTAATGTTTTGAGTGTATATGGAAGGTTTACTATATCTTCAAGTTTTATCAATATATTCTTTGTCTACTGAAACATGAACTTTAAATTAGCTTAAAATTGTATCTACCTCTTCTTGTATTGAGACCTGTTTTATCCACTTCTTTACATCAATTTAAGTTTACTATTTTAATTGGTATAGAATATGTGCCAAAACTTGGAATTTTACTTCCAGTTTGGACAAGGAATAAACCATAATGTTTCAGTATGTACAAAATGTGATCATATTTTTTGAGTTTTA
>QFFB01004263.1:0-11358 GCA_003316465.1 Ramaria cf. rubripermanens
GGAATGGTCTTGTAGGCCTCCGCGGTCTCAATGCCGATCTGCTCCCATACCTTGGGGGCAAGACAATAGCCAGGGTCAGCTGGTTCCTGACCCTTATACTTGCCTGTGCTGGTCCAGTGATTCACAAGCATTGGGCAGATGTTCTCGAAGAATAGGTGCATGATGTCATGTGGGAATGAATAGGGGAATAGAATTGAGGGAAGCTGAAACAAGGATGATTCATCGTTGATACCATAGAATATTTTAAGTTGGTCACGATCTTCCTTAATGCGTCTGGCGTTAATTTCAGCCAGATTCTCATGAAAGTTGTCGATTGTGCATTCTGGTAGGTTCCATGGATCCCAGCCATTATCAGCTTGCTCTCCCAGACGCCTAGGGGCTTGGAGCGGGACATAGTATAGGTTTTGTAGTTTTGTAGAGTTTTGATGACATTCGCCACGTATCAAGCAGCAACAGCATGGGGAATAGCCGTTAACTCCTTTGAGACAAAGGAGTTTTGACATTGCGGGGAGATCCCCAAATGCCGTGAGGAGGTAGGCATGTAAATCAAAACTCTGGCCAGCACGAGCATCATAAGTGCGAACGCCTCATGCAAGCTTGAGGCACTCGTCAATGAAAGGGATTAGGAATGAATTGATGTCCTTCGGCCCTTTGGGTCCAGGGATCATGCCAAGTGGTATGAGGTTTTCCACTTTCATCCGAATCTCTGGCGGTAGATAATAATTGACAAGAATAAGGGGCCATGCTGAATTGCTTTGACGTTTCCCCTGAGCCGGTCTGACAGCAAAGATCTAAATATAAAAGTTAGATAAGTAGCATCAGCACACAAATAGAAGCCAACCTGAAAACCATCGGTGGAGAACCCTAGAGCAAGATCTCGGTGGTCTGAAAAGAATTTGTGGTAGAGTCGTTCCTTATCAATCATCACGTACTTGGCATGTAGTTCCTTGTAGTTTATACCATCAAAAATATCACTTGTTTCCCCTGGCACATGCTCATAATCCCCACGGTAGCTCATTCGTTTGACCATCTTCTTGCATTGAAACCAGCCACGTAGTCGAGGGATGAGGGGAAGATATGAGAACTGACAGACTGGCTTTCCATTCTCGTGGAATCAGGCACTTTTGCAGAAACAGCAGCATGTACGTTCAGCATGTTTGCCAACAAAAAGACAGCAGGAGTTCTGGCAGATGTCATAGAGTTTCGGCATCACACCAGACAAGAAATCAATCTGTCGTTGGATCAGATACTCGGTGTCAAGGTTTAGCTTGTGACGAAAGTATTTTCGCAACCGAAGGTATGTATTGCGCGGCAGCCCAGATGACTCCAATCAAAGTGCGAAGGCACTTATATTATCGAGATCTTCATCTGTAAGTGCCTCACTCCCCACTCCATGTCATACATTAGTAGTTTGTCATTTATACAGCTTGGTTGCTCACTAAGATCATGCAGCTGCCTTTGCCATTCATCACCAAACCTTTCCTGGAACATGCGAATCAGGTCATCAGTGGCAATGTCATCGATCTCATGTTCTTCCTCCTCAGACTCAGACTCTGACTCTGACTCTGACAGTTTGTTGCTCTCTACATTATCCGTTGATCCAGTTGTTGATGATTCCTGAGTATCATAGGATTCTTCACCATTGTGGTTCATGTCCATCTCGATATCCAATGGATCGGCATCTGGCATGTGATCACCCCAAGCGATATCATCGTCAATTGGACTAGGGTCCTGGATGTCATCAGCACCTTTTGGGGAAGATGCACCAGCGTCAGCTCGGGTATCGAGATCCAGATCTGATCCTCTACCTGATTTCTCTATGGCACCCTGCACGAGCTTACGATGCCGAGATCGCTGTTTGGAACTGAGGAGCATATTGCACGAAGGTTTGCAGAAGCAGAGTTGTTTGTCGGGCATGGTGAGCTTGTGTTTGAGTGAGGGGAGATAGTGTGAAAATTCCCCAAGGCATTAATTCAACCTCCGATATATGTACTTCGTCACTACCACCACCACCATGACCTACCTACTTCACACACAGTAACTAGAAACATCTCGCCTCACCATGGACTTCTCTATCCTCGCAAACCCTCAGGTTTTAGCTGGGTTGAGTGGTAAGTAATTATCTACTAGCCCAGCACTAACCTATTCTTATCTCAATGTTGCGATCTGATCTACTGACCTGTCACATACTTTTAGCACTTGCAAGAGTATTCAATACTCCAGGGATGGATCCAAGTGCAGTATTGGACTCACTGTCACAAGGTAGGGTTCATCTCCACTTGACTATATGCACCCCCCTCTGACATATCGTATATCCCTACAGCAGGCCCAGGTACATTCTTCATCTCACTAGCACGTAAAAGTCTGACTAACGGTACCTGATACATACCAGAAAAAATGTGTGAAGGTTCGGATGAAACGCAAGCTGCTACCAATCTGCACAATGATACCGAGCAAGAGCATGTCAATCCAGCTGGCAATTATGAAGGTATGGAACAGATCAATACCTGTGAACAAGAAGAAGACAATGCTACAATTGAATACAATGATTCTGGCCCTACTACCGGACATGATGACAATGACACCGGTGCCGAACCTGAGGGCATTGAAATTGACAGCACTGCTGAGCCTAACAACACAGGCAGCACTGACACCCAAGAGGATGTTCAACATGCAAAAATGGTGCAGTTCGAACCATTTGAATTGGCCGATCTCGTACAGAAAACAAAGGAGGGCATTGCTGTCGAGAAGATCCCAAAGCCTGATGGGTCAGGCGGCCGCCAGTTCAATGTTCGTGAGAGAATCAGCCTTGTTCACAATACTACTTGGTACAATGACATTCTGGTGGGTTATATATATACACTTGAAAGTATTGTTCGCTCATCACTTTGTTACTAGCGTACTGTCCATCTCTGGTCAAACAAGCATCTCGATGCTTGCAAATCCTTGGGGAAACAAGATAAACATACTGTATTGATGGTTGAACTCGAAGTAAGTACATAATAATCTCTAAACACCATCTGACTCTTGCCAGGTTGCCAAGCATCACACAGAGCTCCAACACTTTCAAGGACTCTGGCAGGTTCACACCTTAATCCAGCAGTACCTCAAGAACACGTCTGAACAGTGGCGTGCAAGTGCTATACATCAAGCACTTCGTCTTGACAATGAACTTCCGGCGTTTAAAAATAAAAAGGTATCAAATGCGCAGGCCACTGGAACAAAAGAAAACACAGCTACTGTATACAAACTGGGACCGCATCTAGCCATCAAACCACGAATGCCATGACAACAGCCGAGAAGACTAAAACTAAGAAGAAAGCAACAAACACTGTAAGTGTTTGATCTTTACATACATGCATTGGACTCTTCAGACCTCGCAGGGTGCAAAGAAAATGGTGTCTGATTCAAGTACAAACAAGAAAGCACCAGCTCAGCAACCCGCTGCTGGAGCACATAGCACAGGCCCACAATGGCCCGTTACGGTTATAGCATACATTTATTAACTCGTCTGATACTAACAGATGATCCAGATTAATCCCGTGTCCACCTCCAGCTTATCACACCCACAACCACGCCCTCGACCACAAGCGACAAATGAGACCGACACATTTGAAGACCTTGATGCTCGTGTCTCGTGTCCCATTGTGATATCAAACAACGGCAAGGGGAGAGAGGTTAGCACAGGCTTGAAAAGGAAACAGCCTCCTGCCGATGTTGTAGAACCGGCAGTGAGTCAACTGGTTCTTGATCCATTAAACAAGCTACCTTCTCAATTTACCGGTAGCCCAAATGATTCAAAACGATTCATGGCCTGCAGCGGGTAAGTTGTCTCTCATATGTGTCTGCACTTAAATTCACTAAGGTTTTATTCTAGCTAAGTGAGATTGCGGCGGCAAAGGTGAGCCGCATCATATCTTTGCCGCCACATCGTACATAACAATGGTTCAACATGACTCAAGAAACCAGCGGCCCAGGTACGTGTATATATTTATGGTTGTATATGTTGAGTAATGGATTTTTCTTTCCATCAGGCTGCAGAAACCAAAGCTGCAGCTTGGGCACATTTATATCCCTCTCGTATGATGCCAATTCCAAGCTAACCTCATCCCTCAGATAATGAAAAGCAAAGCGGTGCCCCAGGTGAGGATTTATTCTTGTCATTTCCTGCTGAGCTAATTTATTCCTCAGGCACTGAAAAGCAAACCAGCAGTGGCACAGGCATGTCTTTATTATCTCACGCGATGCATGTGCTTACATATGCGCATGCTCACTTGCACCTCAGGTAGTAAGGAGTGCACTGGTGGCACAGGTGTGTATATTTCATCTTTATATCAAACCGAACCTAATTTTGCATGTAGCCTCAAGCCGGCCCCTCTAGAACCACTAGATCCAGTGCCGGAGCCTCAAAGGTGCCCAGTGATTGGCAATCTTGCAATATATACTAACAAGACCTTGCCAGCCCTCTATTATAGAAAGCGACCCTGATCCAATTGACAATGATTCAGAGTATGAGTCAGACCACACTAACGAGCATAACGGCGTTGATGATGGGCAAGGTGCCTGAAATGTTAGTTGAACTGCCTACAGTATAAAGGTGACTTCTCATTGATATTAGCATTCCTGCTCACATTCCTCCACTGGCATTGCATTATTTCCTAGCACCACATCCTTTCTCGACTTTGCTTTTCGACTTACAAACATTTCTGACCCTGCATCGCTATGCTAACGGCCAAGTTCCACCTCATATACATCTACCAAACAACTGACGACTCTGCATCGCTACGCTAATGGCAAAATTCTGCCTTGTATACATATTCCCTTCATCGCTAGCTCTCAAGTTTTCCTTGGTATCACACCCCTATGTATTCCCAATCAAACTTCAGCTGTCCGCTCTACACTCTCTCACTTTCTCTGGTTCCGGCATTCTTGTACGCTGATGCTTTGTCATGTCTCGTGTTTTGTTTCCAATATTTCCAAGCTGCTCCGCTCAATGTATTGTCATTTCCAGTGTCTATCCTTAGTGAGCTTCTGTCAGCGCTATATGGGTATCATAGAAGTGTATATATGGCTGTAGCTCAGTGTCCAAATAAAGCTTCATATCATTGTTATATACACTTAGCCTAAGTGTACAAATGCACTGTTCATGGTCATTATCCCTACTGCGCATCAGCCGCCTTTGGATTGCCTCTGATGCTGAGAGTCAGCGTTCTGACACTGATACTCAGCCAAAACGGCACTTGTACTCAGTGTCAAGGCGGCTGAGTATCAGCCGCTTTTCTTCCTTCAGTGATTAATTAAAATCTCCAATAGTTTGGATTACTCACAGTTGGCGAAGTAAGAATATTGACATAGAACAATGTCAACTGGATAATCATCGGCATTCTACAAGATAAGATAATCCTGAAACTGGCATCAAATTCAAGTGGCTAATGTTGTGATAAATAAAATATCCATATTTTCTTTCTCTATTTTATCTTCATTTTTGGTCCTAGAAGATTAAAAATATATTCCAAGTCATATGTTAGATTTATCTGGGAGGATATATATTCAATAACATTGCTATTCAGAACAATGAGCACAAGCCATAGACATGCTATGACATCACAACATTGACTAAGGATACATCACACATGTGATTACCCCCCACATATATCATTAATATCCAATCAGCATGCTTACATATTGTGTAAGCACCAGGCCCTTGGCAAATAAAAATAGAATAAAAGTATTGTAGCAGATAGATGTCAGAACCGTCCACACTGGGTATAAGATCCCAATGCTGAAAGACCCTGTACTAAAAAGGGTGCCTGTCTTTGTTGGTCACAGAAGATAGGAGATAGAGAATAGAGATGGGACAAGTCTGAAGTAGACAAGCCTCGAAGAAAAGTATTGAGAGATGAGAGTTGAGGTGAGCAAGGTATCCTCAAGTGCTTAAGGGCACAGGAGACGGTGTAACGTATATGATAACCAAACTAGCGAAATACATGAAGGAAGCTCACTATTTAACTACTTGGGAGAATGGGGGTGAGTCATAAGATATTAAGAGGTATGAGTCAGGGTGAGTCAGGGTGAGTCAGAATGAGTCAGGGTGAGTCATAATGAGTCAGAACAATGAGTCAAGTATGGTACAGAAAGGGGGAAATGAGTCACAACGCTCTACAATGAGTCATAGGGGGTTGACAATGAGTCAGAGAGAACAATAGTGAGTCATAGGGGTAACAATGAGTCATGGAGAACAAGAATGAGTCAAAGGGAATAGTAATGAGTCATCACTTAACCCCTGAACCAACCGACAATCTGGGACCACACTTCCATACTCCAAGTGTACAGTCTCTGAGGCAATGCTTGATCTGCTGATCTGATTGAAGGAGGTGGTGTAGAATTAAGTGGTCGAGGGGGATAAACGGAATAGTCGAAATGGTAAGGATCATATGGGGAGCCGACACCACTTTCCAATATCTCAATCTCCACGCTGTGCTTGTCTTCATGTTCATGGGGAATGTGATACACCAGTAACTCAACTCGTCCTGAGTTGGGATCGAAGAAGAGTTCATGGGGATCAATGCTTTCCCAGTCCATGGTACCTGTGCTAGTTCTGCCAGATTGTTGCCTAATGTGGGCAGGTGATAGAACCCAAATGATTGGCGGCATCTGCATGGGGAGTGATGGGGTGGATGCACGAGTGATGGTAGCAGCGAAGCACATAGTTGATGATGGAGATGATGGCTCAGCTCAGAGTATGAAAAGATGTTGGTCGTCTGATGAGACAATTGAGGAAATGGTTCTGCTTAGGCGCTCAGCATTATAGTAGAATAAACCGGTTCATGACAATAGAAGGCTACATTGGGGAAACAGGACTTGTGGGATGTGAGTGGCCCCTGGTGTGATTATGTCAAGACTTTCAGGTATTTTCACTTTGTATTTCCCCTCTATTGCTTCACCCACTGATTACATCCATCATTCAGTGTTATTATCTATTTCCAATTCCCTAGCTAGCATTCTAATTTTTCCAATGATTCTTTATAATGTCCAGCACTATTTGCTCCACAGATATGTACATACATCTATCCCCTTAGTTACTTGTTTTTTGCCCTCTGTTTTTCCAAAGTCCTCTTCAGAAGTATCTCACAGTATTTTAGTATAAATGTTGTGATAGTTCTGTATGATACACTCCAGTCAAAATTATTTTCCTGCACTCACTTGCACAAATTCTACAGCAATGAGAAATCACTCCTGGTCTTTGCTCATTGTTTCCCATAATTCCGTCTATCCAACACTCAAGTGCCACCTATCTTGTTGGTGCCATCACCAAGCCAAACACTTGGATCATTATCAGTGTTGTCACTGATTTCCTGCATCATGTGACTCTCACTTCATTGACATGTGCATTGTGCCTAGTGCCATGTAGAAGAACAACAAAAAAAAAAAACAAAAAAAAAAACAATTACAGCCATTTCAGGTACACAGGGCGGAGTTAGAAATTGGCGAAAATACTTCCGAAAATAAAAATTTGCCATAGCACATCTGAAACTGTAGAATAAGAGCTGAAAATTAGAGTGATTAACCTCCAAACATATTCCTACAAATATGTACAATTTTTGTGGAGTAAAACACAGTGCATACAAAATAGGTTAGTTGAAGTAAATGGCTAATGGAGCATGCAAATCTCTATGTATGCATTTTATGCTGCATATTCCCCCTTCTATATAAAGTAGATACATGAACTAAGACTTTGAATCACTTATTCCCCTTTATTATAGCTTCCTGCAGGGTCCAGAGAGAGGCAATAAAAGTTCACCCCCTTGAGGTATCATGGGGGTAATAAAACTCAAGACAAGTGGTATTTATTGTTTTTGGTACATATGTCAAGGTAGATATTCAATACCAAGAGCATACATGGAGATTTGCATGTTCCAGAACCCATTTACTTCAACTGACATATTTTGTATACACTGGCTTTTACTCTATAACAATTATACCGATTTTTAGGAATATATTGGGAGGTTAATCACTCTAAATTTCAG
The DNA here is from genome assembly GCA_003316465.1 of Ramaria cf. rubripermanens. Lineage (NCBI taxonomy): Eukaryota > Fungi > Basidiomycota > Agaricomycetes > Gomphales > Gomphaceae > Ramaria > Ramaria cf. rubripermanens. The sequence continues at coordinate 8,028 of QFFB01004263.1, forward strand.
CTCTTATTCTATAGTTTCAGATGTATGTACTATGGCAAATTTTTATTTTCAGAAGTATTTTCGCAAATTTTGAACTCCGCCCTGTGTACCCAAAACAGCTGTAAGCATTCAACTGTTTATGTTACATCCGTGCATTCCGCTCTTCCGTTCTGCCTTCCGCCCAGTCAAATTCCGTCACCACCTTACCATTACTCAGCTCTCTGATTCTCCTGGCCCCTCTGTCAGCAAGGATACCTTGTTCCTCGTGGAACATCTGCATCCCTTTACCAACGGACGAGGGTTACCTATATTAGATACCAAGTTCCGTCCCCCCCGCCCTATGATCCCTGACTCCACTCATGACCTGTACTGAACGCCCCTTCCACTCCGACTCAGATCTCATTACTATCGCTTCCTTACCTGTACCCCTCCGTATATAAGCCCTGTATTCGCACTAGTAATGATAGTTCAAATATCGACCACATTTCGTGTTAAATGTGTCCATAGTGTTCTAAGTACACTTCCGCCATTACCTCTGCTCCTCCGCACTTCCACACTTCCGCACTTACTGTGGACTGTGTTCCTTGCTTGACCCTTCTGTTCCAAAGTCTTGGGACCTGTGATTGTTCAAGAGGCTCAGCACATAAGCTGAAGCCAAAGTCCCTTCCGATCCGTCTTCTGTTCATCTCCGCCTTATGGTTTTACACCGTAACAGTTTAGATCCAAACTCACTTCATATTCCTTCAACTTACTGTTGTGAATATTGAGACAGATCACCAATCAACTGATACCAGTACATACCCTACAACCACCAGCGTCATTCACATCAGATATGATACCTCCTTCCAACCCTCCACTACATCACCGGTCTATAACAGCCTTGTATATATCAATCCCTCTCCCCATATCACCCATACCATTCCACTCTACCCTGCTTTGACGCATTCACTATGGCCTACACCCCTCCATACAACTTGACTGAGATTACAGTATGTACATGTGTTTTAATTAGGCAACCATCCATTCTGCTCACTCCGTTCTATTTCCATGACTGAGTCGAGGCCACTTCTGGATAGCGAAGTATTTTCCACCCTTCATTCCATCAATATCTCCCTGCATCTCACAGTAGCTAGGTTAACTACACACATATAAGTAGCCAGTAGTTGTTGTGTTAGAATTAGACAAAAAATACTTGCTTCCCCCTGCACTCGAGCATAGCCCGTGCTGGAGTCACTAGAACAGTCATTATCACTCAATCTCTTGCTCCTAAAAACATCTGGTATCACTCTCAGAACATTGGCATACTGTTCTACGACATACTATCTATCCGCTACCTTGACAGAGCCAACTTATCCTCAGAACACATATTTTGTTACTCTGACCCGGGAACTCGGCTCACTATCTGCAGGCTCCTGATAGAGACTGGACAATCGTACTCCATACATAATCAGAAACTACAAACAACCGTCTAAACTACTTTATAACACTTACTACTACTATGATAAATGGTAGCCATCTGCTGGGATTCACAGCCCCATATTAAACATCAACAAGGGTTGGTCTGGACTGCTCTCTTGGTACCACAGTGTAAATAATTGCTGTGATGTTGGAGGAATCACACCATGGGTCCATTCTGGAGTTGTATAGGGAAAATGAGAAAATGGAAGGTAGTGATGTAGGAAAACTATACAGGACAATGTTAGATCCCTGAGATCGAACACCGAGACTCTGAACCTTCAGACCTCTGAACTCCAAAGTCACTATTATGTTCTGTTTTAGTTCTTGTTGTTTGCCTCTTAGAGTATAATCCTCATTCATGACCCAAAGTAGAATACTTGTACCTCACTCAATCTGAACCTCGGACCCTATTCCGAACTCCAATTATTATTCGACTCTTATATCCTTCTTATTCTATGTTTATATCTTTCTTGTTACACGTTCTTAGGATACAATTAGGATATGAGGTATTAATAGTCCTCCAATCTTGTATCCGTTCTTTAGTTTGAATATTGACTTATTTCCCATTACCAACCTCCAGTCTTCTCGCATCACTATCTCTGTAGTTAGATACTACTAGTGATACCTCTGAGTTCGAACCTCCAGATGACCTCCGATACTCTGATCTCCGAAATTAGGGACCAAACAATAGCAGGTGGCACAACCCATAAGTTGAAGCCAAGTCCCTACCCCCCTCGTATTGCTTCAAAGTCCGACCTCTGAGTCACTGACCTCCGAAGTTCTGGGTAACGTCTGTGAAGTTAACACACAGGTGTCGTAGTTATGTAAACCAGAAGATGGAAAATGGATTGGAAGGGCCTTTGGATTCAGCTTATGTGCTGTGTGTAAGGCCAACCCTTGAGTACTGTGGAGATCACACAGGCTGGCAGAGGTGAAAACCAAAGGTATATATAAATCCACAAAATGTACAATGGAAGGGGATCTCACCTGGAAGAGGAGAAAACCAAAGAGAAAAGTTTAAGGTTGACCACTGCCAGTGAGCCTGTATTATACTATGCTCAACTATGGTCAGGGCCATCGCTTTATACTTGCTGACCCTATCCTCCGCTGATCCCTATCCAACCCTGGATGCCATATGTGATTTGTTTTGCTTCTGGAGCTACTTCAAAGGTGGAAGTGAAGTGGAGTTCAGAACTCCGGAACTTCAGAAATGGGAGATAGGGTGTCCCCTGACAGGCAAAGGGGAAAACCAAAGAGAAAGGTCTAAGGTCCCCCACTGCCAGTGAGCCCATATTATACTATGCCTGACCATGGTCAGAGACATTGCTCAACACCTGCCAACCCTGTCCTCTGCCAATCCCTACTCAACCTTGGATATTGTATGTGAGTTATTTCACTTCCAGAGCTGTTCTAAAAGCAGAATTGGAGTGGAGTTCAGAGCTCTGGAACTTCAGAAGTGTGGAAGTGGAATGTGGAACTGGGTCAGAAGTGGAAAATGAGGTGTCCCCTGACACTGTGCCTCTCAAATCACATGTGAAAGTGGGGCCACTGCATATACATGGCAGATCTGATTCCCTATTTCATTCTGAGTTTCCATGTATTCCTTTCTTGCCTGATATTGCTGTTATGATATATGGGAAGAGGAGTCAGGAATGAGAACATTGCACTATGTGTTGGAAACAAGACATTAGCAATGAGAACAAGTTAACTCAAATGCTAAACAACCAGACTCCTTCTTGGGAATGAATGGGCTTTTTACCAATAGTTTATTGTAACTGTAAAACTAGCTATTTATACATAAACAGTACAGGAGTAGAATACTGCTGATGAAATGTTATGGAATACCAGTAAGAGAGTAGCCGGTGAGTCACTAATAATGGTGAGTCATGGGACT